>VZTZ01032677.1:1858844-1870509 GCA_013400955.1 Drymodes brunneopygia | reverse complement strand
GAAAAAAAAAAAGAGAGAGAGAGAGAAAGAGAGAAAGAAAAACACTGTTATACACTAGGAAAGTGTTGTGATAATCTAAGACTGGGCTTGACTGGCTCAATAAAACCTTCCACAAAAGGTTTGCTCACCTTCTCTACACCACCCCACAACCACAAAATTCCACACTCATAGAGTCCCAAAGTTCACCTAGCTCAGAATCTCTTCACTGCTATAAACAGCTATGGCTTCTGTGTTCAGCTCATGTTTTGGAGTAAGGTTGAACACATGATAATTTATTTTTTGGGCTGCTGCTGTAACATGCAGAGTTAACTCCTCACACATTCAGCTGCACACACACACAGGTGTACATTTGAGACTGGATCTTTTTCTATCCTCAGCAAAGGATTCAGCCAACACAACAGTGATGTCATGTTTTCAGAAGGACAAAAAAACCCCAGTGATATAAATCAAGTCTTGTTCTGCTACAACATACAAAGCCTAGTGTAAAAGAAAAAAAAACCCAAAGCAGTTTCCAACCTTGCCTTTCCAGCTTGTTCTGATCCCTACACAATCCCTATCTCTGCTCTGCCTTGCAACAACACTTCCCTCACTAGCTGAGAGTTTTCTCCTGGCTTCCTGGAGAGTTCCTGTGCAAGCACACCCAGGGACACAGTGGTGCAAGCCAATAAATCAGGAAGCTCTGCCTCTGCCCCTCTGGGGTGTCCAGTTCACCTGCCCAGCCCCAGGCCTTTGGCAGAGCCCCAGCTCTGGAGCACCTCTGGCTCCAGGTGTGTTTCCCACAGAAAACCTTCCCTCCTGCCTGGCCCTCCTGAGGGATGGCTGAGAGTCCCAGGAGCCCAAAGCTGCTTTCACATCAGAGAGCTGTGTTTAGCACCCACCAATCCCTTCCACACACACACACATCCCTTAGAGGTTTCATCTTTTCTGTTTGGAAACAGACAAGTTATTCCTATCACATCGCTTCCAAACCAAATTTCTCTCACAATGCATATTTATCAAACAATTCAGGAATATATAAAATACATTTTTACATAGCAGCTGGATAAAATATATTCTATTAATGTAAAACTGTTTTACGTTGAAAATTTTGTGACTATATTCCAAAATATTAAAGCATAAATCATAGTATTTAGCAGGATAAACCAAAGCAGAAGCTGTATTTCAATAAAGGGGGTTTACAAGATCTTTGTACTGTTTTCAGCACTAATACAGCAGCACAATCCTATGGCTATGGCTGTTATTATATAAGGTTCTTTATCCAAAACTTCTTGACAATTTTCCTCAAAAATTTTGAACTTGATCAATACCCATAACTAAACAGGCCTGGAAATCAATCTATGTTTTCAATCCCCCATATTTTATGAAAAAGAAATAAAACCATTGCATATGAAACAAGAAACACATAACCCCAAAGCAATCTGAAACCTTTTTACAATACTCAAGACAGATTAGTTTGAACAGATTCAGTGACCTTATTTAATAATAGATAATAATGTTATATACATAGTGACCACACCAGAAAGCTTTGAAAATGATAAACAGTTAATCACACGCAACTAAAAATTTTATAAGCATAGAAAAAAAATTACAATATTGGATGCTAAAGTCTTGTCCAGCCAAGTATACAAACTTTGGATTGACTTACATCACATTTGAGCAACCTGACTTACTGAAACACCATTACTTATAGGAATAAATCTGAGCATGTAGTTCTCTTTGATTCTAATCTGGAGCTTCAGTTCCTAAGTCAGTACAGGGAGGAGCACAAAGATGATCCTTATAAGGAATATCTTCACCAAAATGCAGAAGAAATTAAAAGCAATCAAACAAAAAGCATTCAGATTTCAAAAGAGCTGTAATTTTCCTAGAAATGTTGCAAAAGTTTAAGTTGGCCAAGAATCAGTCAGGTATAATTTGGGCTCAACTCAGCATCCTTTTGGCAGAGGGATAAACTGGATAAACTCTCAAGGTCTCTCGCAGCCTACAAATTTTGTGAAGTGATTTGGGATCTATAAAGACAAAATCCATCGCACAAACATAAAAGGGCAAAATTCTGCTCTTTCTTTAGTGTGTGCAAGGCCCCAAACACAGAGGGAGAGAAGAGCTTTCACTTCAAAAGCATTAAAGGCTTTAGTGCAAAGCCCAGTGTTAGGATCAAAGGGAGGCCTGAGATGCTGGATGGGATGGGGGAGAGGGAGCCCATCCCTGCTGCTGCCGAGCAGGCACCAGGGAGGGACAAGGGGACATCCTCACTCCTGCTCTGTGTCACAGGGAGCCAATATTCTCACAGATAAAAGCAAAAGCAACTTCCCAGCTGGATCCCTGCTGGCTGAACACATCTGGGAACAACTGGGAAGGTGGAAAGTGTGGGCTCATCCTTAATACTCCTGGAAAATTCTAGAAGAGTTCTGTATGTGAAACCACAGCCAGAAGACACAGTAGTAGGGATCACCTCATTTTAAAATGAGAAAGTCTTTTTCTACCCTGGGTTTTTCCTGATGCCTATTGTTTATGATATGAAACAATAACACTGGGTCTTTATTTTCCACGGATTTGAATTCCTGTGTCCTGAAAATAAAGGAACAAAATATGCTTCCTTGAGATTTTACTGAAAAACTAAGAATGAGCATGCTCTTCACTGTGTCACCAAAAGGGTATTTAGTAAATTTATAACTGCCAAGAAAAACAGCACATTACATTTACAAGTGTCTTTTCAGAAGTAACTTAAACTTCTCTTGACTAATTACAATATTTTGGATTGATCCACACATAGCAGGATATTGCTGGGTTGCAAAAACACAAGAAAAATAAGAATGCTTTAAAACAGGAGCACTAAAATTAATACAGGAATGAGGCAGCTGTTCAAAAGTATCCATTTATTTAAACATGAGGTCTGTTATCTTGGTGTCTCTCCTGTAACTCAACACTTTTAACACATTTTACTTGGGATCAGCTCCTTCAGGCTCATTTTTGAAGTTCACAGCAATAGTTCTGTGCTACAGAAGGGCCTGGCACAGTGCAGACCATTTAAGCGGCAGCCAATTCATCCCCTTCTCCAAGAAGTAGAGATGACAATCAGTGACAAACACAACCACAGCATTTCCCTTGCTGGACCAGAGCAGCTCCATCTGTCAGAGCAGTTGCACAGGTTCATCGTGACTTGGGGTCTTCAGTTAAGACTCTTACAAAAATGCGTGTGAAGGGCACTGAAAAATGCCATGAAAAGGCAAACGAATGAATGAAAACAGCACAATAGCACACTGTTAATACGTGCTGCTCAAACAGATCAGAATTCCTTTCCTTCTCTTTCAAACCATTTTGTGTCCATTGTGTTTCTGAGGGTGAACTAGACACAGTGAAAAAACCACCAATGCAAAAGCAGCAATCAGCTCAAGAGTCAGATTCATGCTGGAAATTGCCAAGTGTTGGAGCAAGGGCAGAGGGAGAGGAGGCATTGGCAAACAAACAGCCTTGCACTACCCATCTCAAAATTAAAGCCACCGTGGCAACTGAACCTCATTTTTTCAGTAGTGCAGAACACTTTTTATCTACATAGAAACACTCAATCACTAAAAATAAAATACTTATCTACTTTTTTTGCCCAAAGAAACATTCAATCACTAAAATAAAAGAGCCACCTCTGTGAACTGGACTTTTTGAATGCAACATTTGAGTAAGTGCATTTGTCTTCAGTATTAAGGACATATTCAAGATTTCTTCCATTTCGGACCATAAACACTTTTTCTTTTCTGCCTGCACTGTGGGGAACTGAGGATCACTGACCCTCTTGTGACTTGCAGGTTATATTTTCTGCTATTATCCTTATATTTGCTGCCTGTATGAAAACTAAAAGTAGGCAGTCATTGCCACTTCATTGAATGAACCCTGGCTAAGGGTGCCTGCAAAGTTCTACTAATGTCAGGAAAGGTGAATTTTCTATAGGATTTTTACTGAAGCAGTTAACTAAAACAATAACATATGCTGGAGCACGTCCATGTAAATCCTGAATTTTTCTATTTGAATTGAGATTACTGTACTCTCCTTTGGTATGAAATATTCATGGCAAAAAAGAGAAACCTCTTTAGTGTGGGGTTAAGCTTTTAAATACTGGGAAGAGTTTTAAAATGTCATGGCAATGTAAAAGCAAGCAATATAAATATTATGAGTCTTCCTAAGTCAAATCTTTGGATTTTCTGATAGCAACAGATTACATACAATATCATTTACACATTAAGGCTTATGCCTCAGGTAAATTCTACAGGTCTTTCCGAGTACAGAATTAGTGTGCTACTTCTTTCATTACAGAACCTCTTCCTCCACAAGATCTTCAGGTTCCTGTAGGAACTGCACCTGGGGAATAGCCAAGGACATGGAACTTCACTCACCACCTTCCTTTCCTGGCACAGAATCATCTGTAACAGTGAGGAGTTTCAATTCAGCATGGGGCCCATCACAGTCCAGTTCATAAGTTTAAAAGGAGATAATTCAAATTCAGAAAGGGAAACATTTCCTTCTAGAGCTCACAAAATCCCTTTATTTGGGAGATTAAACCTCTGCCATTTGACAAAGCAACAAGAGGAGGAGCTCCCTACAACTTGAGTCACTGCAGATCATTTTGCATTCACACTCTACCCCTCATCCTTCCTCCTGCTGCTGGGAGTCCACAGGGGACAGAATTATGTGTCAGCGGGTTGTCCATTAGCATGTAACAAAGAGACAAGCTTGGGTAAATAAACTTCTTTTCCCCAGGCTGACCCCTGCCTCTGACAGCGAGAAGATAAAAAGTTCAACTGTCCAGTTACCACAGACAGAAATAATGGACATCCAGCAAGCCCCCAGCTCCTCAGAAGTGACATCGTGTGCTCATTTAAAGCCTGCATTGATCTGTCTCTCCTCACTTGCTTAAAAGCCCTGAAAAGGTACAGAGGAGCAAAGAGAAATCCAGATTTTGTAATCAAGCTGGTTTGTACTTCAAATTAATATTTTTGTATTTGCTGTAATTTAAAGATGCCCAAATCAGTACATATTACCAAGCTGAACTGGTTATGCATAATTTCAATTCTTGCAATTTGTCACTTGCTTTCCAGACAATAATGTTATGTTGTTTCTAAACACTGATCATAGTGACTTTCTCACTTTATGGGTCCTGCAAAATGCTTTGTTTTACACAGCCATACTCTGTTATGTTTCAATTACAGTCACATTTTATAACTGACATTCTTAAAAGTATTATATGTTAATATATTAATTTAAGGAATGTCAGATGAAGTGTGTAGACTTAGCACAGAACATATTCTGACAGACCTGACAAAAAACATGAAAAATGTGTGCTTTCCATCATAATGATTATTTTTCAGATAACACCAGCTGTGCAACTATTAAACCAAGTGACTGCTTTTCCACATAACACCAAGTACCAGCATTCAATCATGAAAGAAATATAAATCTCCATGGGCTTTTTCCACATGCTTTAAATCAGCAGCAATCTGTGCATTTGTATCTGCACTAAAAACATGGTAAAAACCAGAAACGTCTTCCAGCTGAAAAACTCTTTGGTATTTTATTGACAGAGACTATGATTGGGATATGTAGTGTTATGTTTATAGGGATGTAGTTCAGTTTTTAATTTAAGTTCCAAGTTAAATATGACACAGAGAATTTCACTAACCAAATAACTTGAGCAACTACAGGAATGATTAAATATTTTATTTCATCCTTCCCATTATTTTATTACAGAAGCCTTGGATTCTTCATCAGTATCAGGTTAATATTGTTCAAATCAAATGCATGATGAAAGGAATCATTCACCTTATGAAACTCCAAGCTTTTAAAAGACTTTCCTTCTCCCCCTCTACTCTGCTCCATAAGATCCCACCTGGAGCACTGGATCCAGCTCTGGGGCCCCCAGCTAAGAAGGACATGGACCTGTTGCAGTGGGTCCAGAGGAGGCTGAAGCATCTCTGCTCTGGGGTCAGACTGGGAGAGCTGGGCTTGCTCAGCCTGGAGAAAAGAGGGCTCTGGGGAGACCTTGCAGCACCTTTCAGCACTTGAGGTGGCCACAAGAGAGCCAAGAGGGACTTTTACCTGGGCACGGTGTCCTAGGACAAGGGCTGATGGCTTTAAACTGAAAGAGGGTGGATTTACATTAAATAGGAAGTAGAAATTCTTTCCTTGGGGATGGGGAGGCCCTGGCACAGATTGCCCACACAAGTTGGAGATGCCCCATCCCTGGAAGTGTTCAAGGCCAAGTTGGACAGGACTTGGAGCAACCTGGGATAGTGAAGGTGTTCCATGGCAGGGGGTTGGAATTGGATGATCTTTAAAGGTCCCTTCAAAGGCAAACCATTCTGTGATTCAGCTGTTCTTGGGTATTACAAGATTCTGTCTACAACCTGCACGTTCAAGAAAAGCCTTTTTGACAGCTTTGCAGTTGGATAATGCCATCCTACATCACATGTTGCAAGACAAGAACAGTCTTCTGCCTAATTTCTGTCCTCCTCTGTGAGTTCTGATTGGCTTATGAAACACCTCTAAATCTCTTTTGTGTTCATTTCAGCCTCAGAATCACACATCATCACTGTATCTCAGATCCTGAGGAAATTAAAAGGAAACACAGTCATTTTTCTGGGTGCACCATTTTAGATGTGGTGAGCTATGAATGCTCCAGGGCAACTGCCTTTGGAAAATATGATGTTTTGAAATGGTCTGTGACCCCATAATGTGATAAATGGAATAGCTTAAAAATGTAATAATTACACTGAAATATCTAATTCAGACTATGACACCAATTCTGGGGTTAAAACATGCATAAGATGCTCTATGTAGAAAGGTTACAAAGTAGGAAAAAAGTAAGCATACATTCAGCTTGGTACTGCAAGTACATGTAGGGCAAACAACAATGGCTTGTGAGGAATATGGCTCATAAGAGGTTTGATCACATTGACTGATAAGCCACTGCTTAGGGCCAGGAAGAAGAGTAAGTGTTCACTTACATATCTGACACCCCACTAGAAAATCAGAAAATCTAAGCCAGTATAAACTTTGCAAAAATGTTAAGGCAAATGCTTTACTGAATCATCATATTTAGATAGAAAATTGAATTAAGATGTGTTTAAAGCCAGTGGGTTCCCATGTCCCTATCCTTCAATTGGAGAGAACACAATACTTGTGATGTCCCCACCAGGCACTCAAGACCCCAAATTTCAAGCCCTCCTTGGTCTGCTCCTCTATCTGCATTCTCTAACCTCCCAAACTCCACAGCATTTCTCACAGATCCTTATAATGCTCTTTTCTGTCTTTAGGGCTCACAGTAAGAGGAAAAATCCTACCAGAATTAAATTTTTTAAAAAAACCAAAACAAACCAAAACCAAAATCAACACAAAAAAAAACCCCCACCTATCTAAACCCAACACAGCAATAGATAATTCTTTGTTTCTTAAGAGCAGTAAATCACACGAATAGCTGAAATTATTTGCACTGTGTTGCCACACAGATATGCCCAGAAAAGACTCGAGACCTTTGCTTTCATCCATCTGGTAACTTACCCAAAATGGGGGGATGTTCTATACTCTCATCTCTTTATTATTCATTATTGTTCTTAACTTCATCAAATTACTACTCTGGGATGCCTAAAAACAGGGATTTCCCTGTGATTAGTGGACTTTCTCCTACCTGAAAAATAAAAAAAAAAGGCAGAGCAGTGTACTGTCAATCAGTCACAGCAAGCATGATCTAAACAGCTGGATTATGCTCCTTAGGGTGATTTGTCATGCAAATATTTTAATTTCAGTTCAAGCATGGCTAATATTTTTAAATCTTTTGGTTTTGACTTACTGGACTTAGAAACATCCCCCTTAAGCAGCTGTGGTTCGAGAAAAACAACATAACACTGAATTATTTACTTGCTCATCAGTGAATCTGTTAAAGAACATATCAGTATATAAAATTACAAAATGGAGCGAGTCTCCTTGGAAGTGTCAGGGGGAGAAATGCTGGGAATCTTTGGCCATCTCTGGCCAAGAAAGAAATGGAGAGCAGCCCCAAGCAGGCTAAGCTGACCTGCTGCTTTCTTCCTAGCCTGTTGATCCTCCCTGCCTGTCAGGTCCTGTCAAAGGACAGCTCCAGGGAATTGCTCGTGGTGAGTGTGCTGAGCAATGCTGTTCCAGTCCCTGCCACTCATTTTGCACGCACACAGGAAACACATCTAATACCAGCATCACCTGCACGCAGGAGCTGCTAAAGGCTAAAAGCACAAAGCTGCCAAAGGAAACTCATGGCTGCTGTCACAGAACAGCCCAGCAGTCAGGAGTTTCCTGGCACAGGGGAGCTCTGAGGACTGCCCTGGAGGCTCCTCATTCTGTGGAAGCAGCTGAAAATTCAATGGAACCAAGCGTATCTTGAGCCAAATGAATCAAGTTCTACCAAATGGCCCTTCTAATTCTCTTTATTTGCATGCAAACCAAATAAATTCACTATTATTGGCAGAATAGTTTTCTTTTCACTTAAGCCATGAAGGTCTTGAAGCTGATCTTTAACCCTGACCAAATCTGTTGACCCTTTAGATCTTAGGTCTTTTGCTCTCACAGTCATTCAAGGATTTTCAGAGGAGATAATCTCCCTCCAGGTACTTAAATGTGATGAAATTTAAAATACTTGGCTCGGACCATTACATTTCATCGTGATATAAAAAACAATATACATTTCCATGGTTAGTTTTTTTTTAACTGGGCTAAAGAGGAATGCAGAGAAACTAAGCCCAAATTGGAAAAAAAAAAAAGAAAAAGCAGTATATTATACAGTTCCTCAGTCCATGGTGTAGAATTACAAACATCTACAATGTGTGTGAGCACACACAGGCTTGTCTGGTTCTTATGTGCACATTTCCATTTCTCTTTAACAGCAATAACTGCCTTTTTGAGGTATAGAATTGCCATGGATGTATTAGAGAAAGAGATAGCTAAGCCTTTAGCAGCAGGTGGCTTGCTAAAGAGAGCAAAGTGCTTCTTGTTGCCAAATAAACACAGCAGCCATTATGCACTCAGCAGCCTCACCTGCAGCCGTGCGAGTCAGTGTTGCTGGGTTATCAGAGCATTAAGTGATAAAGAGGCTGTTAGCCAGAACTTCTTTATCTGCTCTTATTCTCAGTCCTGTCATGCTATCTTTCAAATTTATCTAAACTACCATGACAAACAAGCAGACAAGCTCTCAGTTCTCACTGGCACCTCAAGGAGCTTAATCCAGAGCTTTGCTCTGTTTTAGCCTGACACAAGATAAGGAGGGAGTGTGGCTGGGTCATTGTCCCCACGGCAGGCCAGGAACGCTGAAGCACAATCTCTCATTCATCACATTTTTATGACACCTGTTGTTACACACTCCCTGTTTTGAGCACACCACGAGCACCAGGAATCAGGGTAACCAATGCTCTTCCCTTGGCTTGGTGCTCCTGTGCATCCCTGTGCTGAGCTGTTGTCTCCTGCACTGTGCAATTCCTGATCAGCCAGTGGTGGCAGGAAACACCTGTGACAATGCCACACCTGGCACAACGTGTGGCAAATAAAAAAGAATCCCAGCTGGTACAGCCAGCACTGTGATTTCTGACTGATTTTCCATATCTGACAGAAGACCTCCACCAGGACATTGTGCCTGAAGTACATTATCCCATTTGGTACTCTTCTGGATATGGGTTTCACCCTTCAATTCACATCCAGGTTAGTGGAGAATCTGACCAAAATAGCTCTAGACCATGCACATCAATCCATTTTTCTCATCTTACAAATGCTTAAGGGAAGGTGGAGCCAAATATATGTTTCATTTTGCTTTTCCCTCATGAATTCCTTTGTCCAGGTTTGACAGAGGGAATGACTTTCCAGTAACAGAACCAGCAGCCTAAAAGGTGCAATATCATGGATTTGTTCTGCCAGCATGTTTAACAGATTGGTTTGATGGACTGGGAATAGAATACCTCAGCTTTTCTAATGGGTGGAGTTCTCCTTCACAATCTCCTGCTTACATGCAAGAACAAATCCTCCCTTTTCTTCACCTCTTTGATAGCAATTCAATCATTTCTGTAGATCAGTAAATCAGTAAAGCCACCTGCAAAATCTCTGGGGCTTCGAACTGTGTTATGCTTAACGTTCCTGCACAGAAATTATTTTATTAAGTGATTCAGTGCTCTGCACAGACCTCAACCCTGCAGAAAACTGGAGCTGTTGACGGCAATAGATTTTTCAACAGAACAGTCAAACAACACAAGTGATTTGCAACATTGCAGGACCCAGTAATTCCCACTATTCATCTTTTCAGGAGAGCTATGAATCCAATGAAGATTTATAAGCGGAAAGTCACTTCATTCTCAAATAATGTACAACTGGCAATAGAAGGCACACACGTTTAGCAGGCTCTGTTCATAGCACTCTGCATCACTCTGTGCTATGGCACGCTGTAAAGTCTGACCTAATTTGACAAGACAAATTTAAAGGACAACATTTCCCACTTCACTTCCAAATAGGAAAACTGCAATGTTCCAGCAAAAGCTGGCCAGCAGAAGGAGGGCAGACAGGAAAGTGTCCATGGTCTGCCAGCTTCAAATTACTGCTAAGTAATTCAGCATTTCTCTGGGGAAAAAAGCAAACAAAAACCTTAAAAGAGTAATTAATCGTCATTTAGGAAAGGTCCTCAATGAAGTGCAGTTTTTGTCTTTTAACCACACATTCCAGTTTATCAGCAAACACCAAGTTTTTCTGCACACATCCTTATACTGATGGCAAATCTAAGTTAGCAGCTTTGAACTGAATCAGAAAAATATGGTTATTCTAAAACTAAAAGCAAAAAGGCCTCAGAAGTATCTTAGTATTTCCAAATTGTTTCATGGGTTTTTTTCCTCCCTGAGATGTTTGAATCCAATGTCTGAAGAGCAGGACATGTCTCCATTATTAATGCATCTCCTGGGATAGTATCTTTGAAACTGCAGGATGTGTTGTATTTAGACATAAACAAATAAAAATCTGAGTTTCATGGACTGCAAAAAAAACAACTCAGGGATTCAGAAGTTCAGAAGAGTCAATGCAGAGAGCAAGCATCTCCTAACCAACCCAAAACTTCTGCATTGTGTGCTTAGTCTGTATCTGTGTATCATGGATAAGATCCGGAATGATTTCTTCTTCCAGGATTTGCCCAGGACCTAACATCTCCATGCAGTACACAAGAAAATTACCAAATCTGTTTTAACTTCTTAACTTCACCTTAATCTCTGTCTTCATAGAAATGCAGGAGTTTTAGGATAACACATCAGTCTAATTTGCATCAACCTGAAATGCCACCTGAATTTGTTTTTGGCTTTATTAAGTGCATTGTAGAAGAAAAAGGATGTCTGAAAAAAAAATAAAATTCCACAAGTCAAAAATTTTAACCCAGCATTTGCAGCCTGCCCTGTATTCAAATCCCCAGTCAAGAAGACATTAGAGTTCAGAACAGTGAAAACCCAAGAAAAATGCCATTTAATCAAAGCAAACCCTAATCTTTTGTGCAATTCATGATGCTGGGACATTTAGAAAATGGGATAATTTTCCCAAATCATCCTAATGTGTGGAAGACATGAAAATTGCCATTTTCCATCACCTCTATGCTTTGCCTGAATGAATGCCTGAGGCAATCATGTTAAAATGC
>VZTZ01032677.1:1633310-1858813 GCA_013400955.1 Drymodes brunneopygia | reverse complement strand
AAAAAAAAAAAAAAAGAAGCAGGGGCAGTAGAAGCATTCTTGCTGACAATGCTTGCCCTATACCTGCTCCAAAATTAGTCGTGATTGTAGAAGACCTTATAAAACATTAATAAAATCAGTTTTCAGCTTTAGTGCAGGTGCCTTCAAAATCTTAGGGGAAGTGAACTCTTCCTTGTGCTATCTGGCTTAAGTCTTACTGAACCACTGAAAGGAGTGCAAAGGCACTATTTTCTCCAAGAGATATAAAATAATATTTTTTATAGCAACTCTCATTTCTTCAGTGAATTAATATCATTTCAAAGAGGACTTCTGACCCATCCTTTCAACATAAATTATCCCGGTATAATTACCTGGTAAAATATTATGTCATTCCCACATGCGTGGTTAAACCTTGTCTTCTCATGACTAAGTCTGATTACATTCCAGAGCTGTAATTTACAGATTTTTGATATCCTTAGAGAATTAAAATATATTAAAAAATAAATCAAGCGATGTGAATCTCATTAGGGGATCATCTCTAGTAGTTCAAGCAAAGGTCTCATCTATAACTTATAAGCAGCTTGATTTTTTTATGCTGGCACATCCCTAGAAGTTTTGCAGTGACATTTGTTATTGATCTCTCCAGAGCTCAAAGGAAACACCTCTTTTCATTTAGGAAATTCCTCATTAGGATGGCAGGGGCAATGGCTTTATTCTAAACATTCAGCCCTACTATCCACCTTGAGTTATTTAAGTGTTCATGTTAAGAATACTAAAATAAAGCCATGGAAAGAACAAATTAAAACCTTTTGTCACCTGGATACTACTTTTTTTTTTTAACAGAGAGAGCTTGTTATAGTGCTAACCCTTGCTGGCCAAAGAAATGATGTTATTTATAGCCATTTATATCAGGTGTAATCACAAAAGTCTAGGCAGACACATCCACAGTCTTTCCCTCACTCACTGAGCAGCTCACCCTGTTAAAGAAGGAGATCAGGTGGGTCAAGCAGATCCCACCTTTCCTGACCCCAGCCTGGCTGGGCCTGATCCCTGCACATTGTTGTGTCCTGCACATGTCCCTTGATGGCACTCAAGGTGATCTGCTCCATGGCTTTTCCCAGCACCAAGATCAGGCTGACAGTTCCCTGGATCCTCCTTCCAGCCCTTCTTGTAGATTGGTGGGACATTTGCCAACTTCCAGTTAACTGGGACCGCCCCAGTGAGCCTGAGCTGCTGGAAGATGACGGAAAGTGGCTCAGTGAGCGCTTCCAGCAGGTCCCTCAGTACCTTTGGGGGATCCCAGCCAGCCCCACAGGGCTGTGTGTGTCCAAGTGCTGCAGGCAGCAGGTCACTGACCTTGGGGTAAGGGGGCTTCATTCCAGTCCCTGTTCCAGCCTTCCAGCTCTGGGGGCTGGGCACCCACAGGACAATTGGTGTCACCATTAAAGTCTGCAGCAAAGAAGGCACTAAGCATCTCAGCCTTTTCCTCATGCTTTGTCATTATGTTTTGCCTCCTGTTCAATAAAGGATGGAGATGCTCTTCGAGCCTCCTTTAGTTGCTAACATATTTATAGAAACATTTTTATCGCCTTTTAAGGCAGTAACCTAATTAAGTTCTGGCTGGGCTTTGACCCTTTTAATTTTCTCTCTGTATAAACTCATGACACCCTTGTATACCTCCTGCATTGCTGGTTCCTTTTTCCAACATTCATAAATTCTCATTTTTTCCCCTGAGTTCCAGCCAAAGCTCTCAGTTCAGCCAGGCTGCTTTTATTCCCTGCTGGCTCCTCTTCCAGCACATGGGAACAGCCTGCTCCTGGGTACCCAAGATTTCCTTCCTGAACAATGCCCATCCTTCCTGGACTTCTCTGCCCTTCAGGATTACCTCCCAAGGGACACTGCAACTGGATTCAAAATTATAAACTCTTGTGTATATAAATCATAGTTCAGGAAGTTCTCTGAAGCTCTTGGACTGAACCTAAAGATTCTCAGGCTGCCTAGAGCCTGAAATATTCTGGTCATGAAACATTACCTCCCCAGCATGTGGTGTGCCTATCAGCACAGAAGTGGTAAAAAAGAGCCGACTAACTTTATTTATTACATTTGTATTGCTTACAAAACCATTTACTTAATGGATGGGTATCATTAGCAGTCCAACCACAAAAAAAGAATACAATGATGTGTTACATAGGTTCATTAAAATAATATTTCAAAGCAATCATTAGAACAAGAAGCTAAAGATCCAAGAGACAGTAAGTTATCTGCAAATAAATGAGGCAGAACAAACATGTTTTGAAGTAAGTTAAGAGACATGTTTACAAATATAGTGCACCATAAAGAAAGCAGGGCATGAAGCTTGGAGACTGCTGTTCATGCAACTTATTACACAAAGCAAAAGTGGCAACGAGTTTTGAATCAAGGGTTCTCAGACCTGTGGTCAGCATGCTGTGCTAAGGAGAATGTGCCTGAATGCAGGGAATGCAGGAGTTCAGTAAATAAAACACAGTAAAGGTAAGGTTATGAATAACAGTTCCTTAGACTAAAGACAGAAAACTTCAGACATTGTCACCCCTTAATGTGTATTTAAAAAGCCCAAACAAAAACAACAACAGCAACAACAAAAAACCACAATCAAAAAAGACTCCCCATACTATTGCAGAACCAAAGAGTATCCTTATGCTCACAGGCTTCCATGGTGAAATAAAAGCATTTCCAGTACACCAGACAAAGGTTGTAAGGACTCTGCTGCTGTGACAGCTGGGGAATCAAAAGTTTGCCTTATGGTAAATTCAATCACAGAAACATGAGTGAAGGTTCTTGAGCATGATACTCATTTACTGAAATAGCTCTTAGCAGAAAAGCAGAAAACAGAAACAGAGGGAAAGTAGACTTGTTGAAGCATAAAGGTAAAAGGCCAATACTGAAATCATGCTGGACAAAAGCAACCAAGGCAGAGTTATACCAGAAAAATGTTGGAGAAGGACAAAGCACAAAAGTATAAAACCCACTCCAAGTTAATATATTCCTCTTCTGTCTAAAAAGGGACAATGATGGTGATGATTTTTAAACAAAATTTAGCCTAACTAGAGGGAAAAGAAATCAAGAAAATTAGCATAAAAACTGCCCTCATTTCATTACATATTCAATGCTCTACCTGATTTTCAATGTTTTTCTGAATCTTTAAGTTTTAAAAAAAATGTGAACAATTATTGCTGTCAGGAAAATACAAGGACTGATAACCAGCCTACAACCAGCTGCTTAGAATTGTCAGCACGTTTAATTTTCTGGACCACCTTCTATCTAATGAAATTAAGAAAGCTGTCTTCCAGACATCAAAGCAGCCAGCAGCTGACGGCCTGAGAGGAGCTCCTGTGCTCCCCAAACCACCTGTGCCACAAATGTTTTGTTGTGGGCCAGCAGTTACACAACTGTGCCTGCATCAAACAAGCAGCATGAGAGAATGATTTAATAAAGAGTAAACTGAAGGAGGGAGCAAAGAACATCATGGAAAGGAAGTAACAGCTCCTGAGTTAAAGTTGCAATCAATTCCTATTACAAAGCTCTCTTTCAGCAGTTCTGTAATCAGAACTAGATTAGGAAAGGTGCTCAGCTCAAAAATTGTCAGATTTACGCAAAAGCAGAAGGGAAAGTTTAAACAGACTTTGATTCTAGCCTGTTAAAATATTGTCAGGTTTCAAAGACACCTATCATATTCCTTAGTCTCATTCTGTCCTAAAAAAATAGAAAAACCAAAACCATTCTCCAGCAGCCCTGAATCTTGCAGCCTTTCACAGTACTTAGCCCTCCTCGGGCAGGTGAGCACTCATTATACACCCTGATAAGCAACAGCAGTTCAAAGAATGTCTCTGTGTTCTTGCTATGGATAGCTGGGATCATATCTGAGATATCTGGGAGCCTTACCATCCACTTCCTTCTAAGAGACAAAAAAAAACTTCTAAGATCTCAACCAAAACCAAGGGAGAAACAAAGTAGTTTAATCCCAAATTACCTTCCATGACCATCTTCTCAAATTATTGTAGAACCTTAAAAGACTTCCACAGCCTGGGAAGTTGTGTTTCCATTTTTATCTTACGCCAAAACGTCTCTTAATCAAATAAGAAATGTTGTATCTATTTTTTAGGGAAGCAGCAAGAGAAGAGGTTATAGCATTTTACATTGTATTTAAGTAAATCTAAGTGACTTGCCAACCTATATACAAGATAATATTAACTGGACTAGAGAAAAGCAATGCTCATTTTTTAATTTATTGCCATATCTTTAAGTGTTTATTCAATATATCTCATTATTGGAAACCTCAGACCTGTTCAGTGTACCAAAATAGGAGCTGACAAATAAATCTCAGTTGTTGTAATGTCTCTACCATAAGGGATTGAGATAGGACAGAAAATGACAAAAGGGGGCAAGAACAGTTAAGCTAAAGAACAAGGCAGGAAAAAAGGGTAAGTGAGAATAAATTAGTAAGTGGTTATTTGTTTGGTTTTTGAGTATTACAAGAAAAGGAAAAAAAATCAGCCACTATTCACATGTCTGAGCCAAGAACAGAATGATCCAGGTGCCACCACATGACACAGGTGCTGGCCAGGAGATGCTGTGGGTGAGGGCAGCTCCTGCCTGGGGCAAGGAGAGCCCTGCCCAGCACACCCAGCTCTGCTGCAGCTGCCCCAGGCTCCAGAGCTGATGTTCCTCATCTCAGACAACTCCTGGGTGCAACTGGGGCCTCAGCCTGTGCAGGAACACCCAAGGGTCTCTGCATAAATAAACCAGGAAGGAGATAAAACAAGCGAGTGACCCAGTTTGATCGTGTCATTTTCACTGAGTCTGCCCTCAAGCTAATGCAGATGAATCTTTTTCTCTGATCAACAACATCATTAAAGAAAATAAATAAATTTCTCAAGAATGCGTGGAGTGTCAGCACCTGCATATTTGCACAGATGTCAGTTTCTGGAGTGAGCAAATCCAGGCCAGTGTGTAACACATGGCACAGTGACCTCCGTGCTCATCTCTGCCCAAGCAAGGGCTGGACACATTTTACAAAGGAACTCTCAGACTGCAAAACACCATGAAAAACACAAAGGCAAGTCACAAATTCGTTGATTAGTTTCAGGCTTATTGCAGGGAAAAAAATCCTATTTTTTTACATTCATTTACCTGTTACCCAAACAATACGCTAAAATTTAATAAGCTTCATATTGCAAATATATTACAGACTGTGAATTATTAAGAGATACCTATAACCTTTACTTGTGATGGCAAATGCTACAGGAGTACTCAGCACACACAAATCAGCCAACTTTTGCTCTTGAACTTTCAGGATCTACCTTACCCAAAGTACCTGTTACCCAGTTAGCCACGAGGAGAAGCTGCTGGCAATCACACATCACACAAAGCATTAGAAAAATCAGAGTATGGCCTGAGGTGACAGGATTAGAACTGCCTGCAGTTCAATTTTTGTGCGCTGAATACCTAGGGAAGCATTTTACCAAGTATTATTATAAACAAAAGTGCTGGAACCCACCAGTATTATATAAATTCTTCTATGGATCACGTGAATTTTGAAATCAGATGTGCTTATCAAGGAAGGTGTATATCACTTTGACAGCATGCAGATTCTCACAAAATCAAATGCACTATTTTTTTACTGCAGTTGTCACCCTGAAAAACTCATTAAGCAGAAAAATATCCATTAAATACTAGATGGATCAAGCCTGTAAATAATACGAAACAAATTTCAAAGTCTTTCCTATCAGAACCATTACTGAAACTCAGGCATAACTGAAAACCCCAAACTTCCCCTGGGCAACCAAAATGAGGACATAGAGGTAGTAAGGGGAGTATGATAATTCACATCCTAAATTAACAGTAGTTCCCCCAGTTTTACAACTTCTCAAATTCTTTTACTTTCCTAAGGAACAGCTACTGCTGTCATCCTACCCTCTTTGACCAACACCTGAAACAATTCAAAAACTGTCTAAGGAAAAGGGGAAACTAAATTGTTTAAAATTGTCTAAGGAAAAGGGAAACAAGAAAGGGAGAGAATCCACCTTAGTTGCTCTGAACCCTTTTCCATAAAATCACCTCCACTGAACCCCCTGCAAAGCCAGTGCTGAAGAACTAAACTAAACAGCTCCTAATTTATTGCTTCATTCATCCAGTGAGTGCTTAGAAAAATCCAATACTGAATTCATTAATAATATTAAAGCACTAAATTCTATGCTAAAGTTTACAGTTTCAATCAACCACAATTGAACAACATTAATTTAGTGCAGCCACAGCAGGCGAGAAACAAAAATTACGGTTACTAAACAAGAAGGAAAAAAAAACCAAAAAAGGCTTTTATTGTTGTGACACATTTCTGATATGCTCCATAGCTGATTATTGGTACTGAAAAGATTTAAAAATTACTCAGTTATTTCAGTATATGTTAGTCTAATATATACATCTAATGCCTACTTAAGAAAAGATCATATTTTCAAAAGTAATGACCAACAGGAACTCTCACACTGAGGTCAACAAAACCTTGGAGGCACTCAATGTTAAATAAAAACCAAACCTGGATAAACACAGCTGTATGGGAGTAAATGCAATTTCAAGTTTAAAAAAATCCTATCTTCAATATTTATTTTGATTCTTAGTTCCTGGGGATGAGGACAGGATTAATTTGAGGAAGAAGGTTGAGAGCAAATGATTAAAGGGAATGCACATGAGAATCTCTGTGATTTTCTGGCAAAAAAAAATGTTCTTTCCTTTGAAGGTATGGAAAGTAAGAGCACAGAAATATTAAGTTTCAAAGGCTTGAGTTTGTATCAAATTTATGTAACATCTACTGGAAACCTCAGTCCTCACAGACAGAAAAATCACCATCTTAAGAAATGAAAATCACTGTAATTGAGAAAAACCCACACCAGACAACATCAAACCCTTCTACCCTCAGGGTAAGGACTGCTCCAGGCAGCCTGATTTGATCAGTCTGGGAAGCTCCCGAAACCCAGTAACTTCTGCTGAAGAGATGCTGGAAGGCAGAGGAATGGCCTGAATGTGATGTGAAGTGGTGAATTTCAGAGCAAAATCTTTCTGCACAAACTGGCACCAACATAATTCTGCCAGCAAAGAAGAATGGGGACTCTCTTTCCTCACTGAAAAAAAAAAATCAACGAAATTTTCAAAGAATTCCAACTCACTGTAACAGATTCAGCAAATGCCTGAGAGGATACAAAGTCCACAGCCAGGCATCAGTGCACAAAACTAGCCACATTATTTTATCTTGGAAAACAAGTGAACAAACTTGTTGAAAGTTGACATGATAAATTCTGGAAAGAAGTCCTAAACAATTTAGTCCTGCCTTCAATAACAGCAATGATTTTGGTTTTAGTGTGAAATAATATTGTTTATGGGGTTTTGCCACTGAGTTTTGGAGATGTGTTTTGGCAGTGGTGAAAAGGGAAACACCAGAATGTTGGAAGTGATGGCTGTACACTGTGTGCAGCTGGATGTGGAGTTATGGAAAACTGACACAGCAATTACAATCATGATCACACAAAACTGTTTGAATTTAAATTGGAGGAAATCAGATATACCTTCAAAGGATAGAATATCAGAGGAACTTGTTAAACTTCTTCAACTCAGACAAAAACCAGTGATATGACATTCCCACATATCACAATCCATGCTATAAACGGATTTATCCTAGGCTGTACACAACACTGTAACACGGATAAAGGCAACCAATTTCATTACCCTACCATAGGAAGGAACTGGAATTCAGCTGTGCTTATATGAACAAAGTTTGTCCTATATGCTATTAAAAGTCTGATACCTAAAAGTAAAACTATTAAAAATCAGAGCATCAGTGATAGTGATCATACTGAAAGTGTCAGTAAGACACGAGGACTGTGCCACTGCAGCAAACCAGAAATGAAACACTTCATTTCCACTTCCAGGCTGTTTTCTTGGCTGTGCATTAAACAGAAAGCATGAAAAGCACAAAGCAGCAGATTGTTGTCCTTCAGAGCTCTGACCCCCAGATGACTTCAGGTTTGCTTGCTCGCTCTTCTAGGGCAAGGACTGTTTGATTGGAGATAGTTTTCTTTAATTAAATTTATGTCACATAAAGATGGGTATTGCTTATTCAATTCAGACAGACTTCTGAAATTAGAGCGCTGTTGTTTGGCAGCAAAGCAGGCTTTGAGAAACAGCAAGGAACCTCATTTCAGAAGAGCACACCCAGCAGCAAGAAGAGACAGGGTGAAGCATTTTTCATAGCAAACACACACATGCACAGGTAATGCACACTCCAAGTACTCGGTATTTGTTGCAAGTTTCATTTCTGCTTTACAGTTGAGGATGAAGAAGAAAAAGAACTTCAGAGGCAAAAAGCACTCAACATGGACCTACTGTGCCTCTCCTTTCCCAGGAATGTAAAACATCCCTCACAGGAGAGAAAGCTGAAGTATCTGGCCAAGCTTCCTTTTCCAGCTGCCTTGTGATGGCTTCAGGCTCTGCTTGAAAACTGGGGGGTGATCTGGCCCCAGACCTGCTTGGGGACACCACGAGCTGTGACCCAGCCTGCTCTGCCCCCAGGCAGGAAAGGCTCCTGCCCACAGCTCTGTTTGTGCACAACACGCACAGTTAATAAAACCTGGTACTCCCTGGCACAGCCCTGCAGGGTCCTCAGAGCTCTTCAACACTGAGAAAGGGCCCCACAGGCCCCAGGGGCCTGGGAAGGAGGAAAGCTCCCATATTGCTGACTCCCAGAGACCCATCTCAAGGTAGACAAAGAATTAATTACTCCTTGAGGAACATGACTACAGCATCACTTGAAAGTACGTGACATTTTTGGATAGTTCCCAGGCATTTGTGGCCAACAGGTGCCTGGTAGTTGCACAATTTTCTAATTAGTTCATGTGCTGTACTTCAAAACTAATTACTGAAATGGCTGGATTATAATGTTGCAGGGAGTCATTCATGTGCCACCTACCATTAAGGGGAGGGAAATTTTGTGAAGGTTAATTAGCATTTTTAAAGTACTTTGGAGATTAAAAGCTTTAACTATATGCCTAATAAAAGAAGTAAAGGTAATACTTTCTTTTCAGTGGATTCCTTTTTGCATTGAAAGTGAATTACAAGGGTTGCTTTAAGTCCAAGAACATAAATTTTCATGTACAAGGAATTAAATCAACTCCCAACAGGATCAATCTGTTAGAGGGTGGAGACCTCCAGCAAGACACAAATCATCAGAGGTGACCACGGCATCCTGGTGTGAGACAGGCAACTGCTGCTTCCCAGGCAGAGCTTGTGTGCAACTAAAAGTAGACATTTCCCCATAACATGCCCTTGAACAGGTCAAAAAATCAAACCATTACAAACAGGTACCTTTTTAATTAAAATAATTCACAGATACTCTCCTCTTGGGACATCTGCTGGCTGTTCTCTGCTCAGAAAACACCCACTGGCCTCTCCAAGAGGGGATCTATGAGCAGCTGAATCTTTACCAAGTTGCACCCTCAGCATTTTCCACTCTTCTTGCCTACTGCCAAGACTTTCAGAGTGACAGAGGACATCAGAAACTTCTTCCATAAACACAAACTTATTTTCTTCAGACTTAGAGTCACATATAATATATTTTGTGAACTTATAATTGCTTTTTGTGAGCTTGGGAGAAAATATACAAATCATTATTAAGCATACAGGTGTATTTTGTATAAATTCTGCTTCTTCACAACAGTAATGGGGGGGAAAAGTTCATTAATCACAAAAAATATGTTTGAATTATTTGGTTCACATGATTACTATTTATGCTGTAAATCCAAAATTTTTATCGACTTGGAAAGTTAGTACTGTCATCAATAGAAAGATTATTTTAGTGCTACAGATGGTTGTCCTTTTATAGGCCATTTTAATGACTTGTTCTTATATAATCTGTCATGCATTATTTTGTTGTTGTTATGAACTTTTTAAGTTTCATATCAATCCATTTTGATGTTTACTAAACAGATGGTGTTACAAAAAAAAGAAAAGGGAAAAGCATAATAATGACATTTAGTTCTCAAAAATACTCCAATAGCTACACATTTATTTTGTCAAATATGAAATCTATGTCATTTGTTTAAAAAAAAAAACTTTGCACAGAAACAAAATTATTCATAAGTTGTAAACTTAAAGAGTTTACAAAGCAGAGCCCAAAATCAACGGAAAGAAGGTTTTTCTGAAAGGTTATGGGACTTCAAAAATGTTTGTCAATTAAGAAGTATAAAGAACCTGTTTACTGTGGTTCTCAGCATTCCTTTTCCTTATCCAAAGCACTGCCAAATAACTGCAATAATTGCTAAGTCAAGCAGATAATTATTTAATATACAGGTGTGACTCAGGTCTGCTGCTGGATTTCCGCTTGTAAGTTGTGGCCATTACATAAGCACCTCAATTTACAGAAAGTTTTGCTTTATCATTGCAATCTTTATGATTCTTTTGTTTAACCAGTGCACTGTCATCCAATTGACACAAAGACATGAGGAACTGAGCACTACAGCAAACAAAATTACCCCTGAATGAACTTTGAGCTCAGAGAATTGTAAATTCTACATTGAAACAATAAAACTGTTCAATCCCAATTCACCAGTATGAGCTGAAAAAACTTCCCCCCCATGACTTCTAAGATTTTGCAGATATCTACCTCAAAATGTGAATATCATAAAGTAAAGCATTTTTACACATGGAAATTCCAGAGTTCAGGATCCCTTAACTCTACATGTTCCATTCCTGTACTGCAATGCAGACTTCAGCTATAGAATAACCTTTTCCCCAAACAATTCCTCCCAATTTCAAACTGTAAATAATAGCTGCTTGTGGAGTTCATCTGATTAATCTTCAGCTTCTAGCAAATATTAAAGTGACTAAAAGGGAATATATTCAGGTGATAATAACTGGTGGAACTAGAGAAATAACACCATTAAAACCAATTCCAGGTGGTGAACCTAACCATGCTTTTAAAAAGCCAAGGAAGTATCTTCTCCCTGCACTGTAGAATAGGAAAAAGAGGAAGACAAATCAGAAAAATGGATGTTCTTTGTTCCAAGCATGCTTCTATAGTAAGCTTTCCACAAGTCTAGGCAGTTTTATGTTGATGATAAAATACCATGAGTAAAATACAACTAATTAGACTGTGTTAATTATGTTACCTCCTTACAGCACGCTGCAGTGGAATAGGTATTATTGTGTATCTGCCTTCTTATCAAGCCAACAGTTGTGTCCCAGCAGGAAGTTCCTTCTACAAGATATACTGAGCATGGTGATAATTCCTGCAAAATGTGGATTTCTCTTGACATAGGCAAAACACTGAAAAGCAGGTAAAAAAAGGCATGATACAGATGGACTACTCTTGCTGAGGGAAATTATTAAAATGTGTAAATTTGTGCAATTGTTTCTAAGAGGGGAAGACAGAGATACTAATTTCCCATTGCCCTAACAGGAACAAGCATCTGTTAGTGTATAAGAGGCTCGTTGGGTATGACACAGGCCTCAGTGTTTATATCCCTGGTATCTAAACTGGGCAAAATTTATCTCTGGTGCAGCTCTGTTCAAGTCCTTGGAATTCCACCAAGTCTGCATTTGATTCGATGGTGATCATTAGCAATAAGCTGAAGGAAGGGCTATTAGCAAGGCTGATGTCATTGCCTTTCATCAGTCTTCCACAGGGAAAAATTAGAGTTGACTTGAACTCAGGATGACTTCAGGATTTTTTTAAATATATTTGGACTAGTACAATATCAATTTCTCATTAAACTGAACTCATTCAGGCAATGATTGCAGAGAATAAAAGTAAGTGTAAAACTTTCTACTTTCCCTAATAGTGTATATATTTTTAAAACACTGAAGAGTCTCTCATTCATTACAGAAGCACAACTCCAACCATCTTTGAGCAGAGTCATAAAAGTGACTCCAAGACACAGTACCTGTGGCTACAGGGTTAGATTTAATGAATAACATTTAAAATAGCAATTTAACATTCATCTTGAACAGACAAAATCAAGTTCTTCTAACAGACCCTGTTTTATCTCCATCTCTTGTTCCATTTGCATGTTTGTTGTGCCAACCATTGGGCTTTAAATCAATGCAACCAACTACCCAGCAGGAAAAAAGTAACTACTTGAACTGCCTTTAACAAGATGAAAGGCTGGGATAAAAGACATCTCAGGGTCAAGCTTTATGTTACATCAGTGATGACTTTCACCTCAAATAATACTGTCTGTAAACATACTTGTTTCAAAACACACTCACTGCTCCTGTGTTTCACCTGGGCTATGCTGGGTGCCACACACACTGCACTCTACTCTGGGCCATAGTGGAAGGCTCACAAGACTTATATTCCCCTCATATCCCCCTGTCCACAGGCTGGAAGAGGCTACATCTGTCACAGGCAAAGAAACACAAATGTTTTATTGGGACAGACATATCTTTAGGCTGCCATGTGCAAGAGTATCTCCTGAAAGCAGCCAAGCAGCAGTCAGAAATCACACCCCCAGCAACAGCCTGGATGTTAATGACAAGAAACAGATTCATGTGTATTAAAACCTCATCCCTTCCCCCAAAGAGGCTCACGAAATGCCTCAGCCTGAGGCACAGTCATAGTTTAACAATCAGAGGGCTAGAACACCTCTCCTATGAAGACAGGCTGACAGAGTTGAGTTTCTTTGTCAGAAGAAGGGAGACCTTATTGTGTCCTTTCAGTACTTGATGGGTACTTATAAGAAAGATGGAGAGATGTTTTTTATCAGGGTTTGTAGTGATAGGACAAGAGGAAACAGTTTTAAACTAAAATAGGAAGATTTAGATTAGGTATAAGGAACACTTCTTTATGTTGAGGGTGGTGAGGCACTGAACAGGATGCCCAGAGAAGCTGTGGATGCCCCATCCCTGGATGTGCTCACGGCTGGGTTGGTTGGGGCTTTGAGAAATTTGGTCTAGTGAAAGATGTCCCTGGCCACAGCAGTGGGGTTGGAACTTTGGGGGATGACCTTTAAGATCCCTTCCAATCCAAACCATTCTATGACTCCCACCCTTTGATTCTGCCTTAGTTCTGAGTTTCACTTTCCAGGTATGTTTTAACTGTGGTGGAGCTCTCCTTACTCAGTGTTTGGGCTTCACCACTGACCTGGAGGCCTCAGGACCTGCTGTTCCCAAGCTGCAGAAGATGATCTTTAGAAGTAAAGAAGCAGTGCCAAGAAGGGCAGGAGTACTGCAAAAACTTGCAGACAGATCCCAAATATTGATGCTCTTCTCAAATAGTTTCAAAGTGGTGCTCTGGTAAACTGCAGAGCACAAGACTTAAAGAAAGATACAGACTTGAGAGCTCCCAAAAGCTCCCCAGAACTTCTCAGAGGGCCTGCAGCACTCCCTGTTCCAGCTTAAAAGCAACAGAAGTCCAGATAATTCAGCACCTGGCCACTTCTCCCAAAGAACAGACAGGATGGCTGAATGGCTTTCTGCTCAGGGCTGGGTCTGCATCTCCTCTTCTTCCTCCAGGGAGGCAGCAAAGCTGGGCTCCAACCAGGCTCCCTCAGCATGGGAAACTGTTCTAACAGACAGCCATTCTCCCAAGAACTGGTAGAACTTGCAGAAGTTTTGCTGCACCAAAAAGAAATCAGTCACTAACTAGTAGGGCTTCCTTCCATCTGCCCCCATTCCTCACTGTCTCAAATGCAAAGATCCCTCTTCTCATTTTCCTCTGCAAAAGGAATTCCTGCTCATTTGTAGTACTAAGGATAGGCCAGTAGGGCTCATGTAATTAAAACAGAAGGAGAAAATTTATTGCAGTTTTTTTTAAACAGGTTGATAATTTGTTTAAAGAGCAGTACTTCCAGTACTTGTCTGCAGGAAAGTTCACCATTGACTTTTTGAACTTACGTTTAAAAAAAACCAAAAAAGCCCATAGGATCTGCAGAGGAGTTGCTGCTGTCTGATGCAATTCAGTACAATTTCACAGAAAGGTTAAACAAATTCTGCTCATTGCTTGATTTAATTCTGTACCAAATACAATGAGACCACCTTGCTTTCTCTAATTTTCCTTTATTATTTAACAAATTCTCTGTCTATAAATATTCCTGTTTTCCATAATTCTGTGACTTTCACAGCCAAATCCATTAACCAGTTTGAGGTTTTTTTCCCAAAAGCTGTACACACAAGCATCACTTGGGGTCTGAAAGCTATCTTATTAGGACAGGTTGAAAACACACAGAAATTGCAGAAAAATATAATGGATAAAGTTAGGCCTGGATAAAACTTAAACCAGTTTTATGATGTACTTTTTGCTACATTAGCACTTCCATCGGAGAGAAATGCTCTCCTCATGCATCAGTCCGAAGGCATGGAGGGAAGCAGGATTTGAGTTTTCAGCTCCTCTTGCCCTTAATTTCAATGTTCTCTCTTCCTCTCCCTGTTTTTGCACCTTTATTTTCAAGCAGAATGAGGAGTGTGAATGCTCGAAGTACAGACTGTTCTCCAACAGTCTGTCCCTTAGGAAATGCTGACACAGCTTAGGATCAGAATTCTGTGGAACCTAGAAAACCTTTTCAAAGGGAACACCACAAAAACATTCTCAAAAGCAACATTTTCCTTAATTTTCTTTTTGGAAACAGATTAATAACTTCACCTAAATTTTGCAATATCATAAAGTGCAAACATGATGAAACCATTCAGCCTAAGATATAAAACGTGTTTGTATCAGAGCTTAGCTCTGAAAATAATATCTAGAAGATCTAAAAGCAAATGAAAACAAGATGCTTGAATGGGATATCATGGGTTTGGATATCTCTACATCAGTACCATGTATAAAAATGGCAATTTGTAATTTTAGAACAGTTTTGAATGCTATTTGCAGAGCTAGCAGCCATCATGTAAAGCTGGCCGCAAGTTTCTGTTTAATAAATATTGAGTTCCTACTCCATGTGGATTTTGCGACCTCAAAGCAATTTTAAAACACATCAATCAAATCCCTGTGAATCAGCAAAAGCAGATGCTGCTAACTGTTACAGGCAATATCACCTGAAGTTTCATTTTCTGCAGTGCTCAGTTAATGTAAAATGCATAGGAAGACCTTGGAGCAGAGACTGGATCCTGGGATTCCTGACTATAACTAATTTCCCCTAAGTTCCCCAATCTCTAGGTCATTGCATCAGTCTCCCCCTTCCCTCTCTCTGGTTGACTGAGGCTTGAAAATATTCATCAATATATAAGCGCATCCTCACTTTTTTTTTTTTGCCTTGCAGAAGGCATGGACTACCCTGAGAAGATGAAACATCCTCTGCAGCAGCACAGAGCCTGTCCTGACCCACGAGAGCTGAGGATGGACCACCCTGACCCAGGGAGCCCTGCCCCATCTGCTGTGTGGAGGAGGCACCATCACTGTCCCCTTTCCAGGCTGCTCTCTAAGAAAGGGACATTCCTGGTTCAGCTTTTGATGATACAGGTGCCCACCCTCTGCAGGTTCAGTCTCTGTCAGAAGCACTTTTCCCTACACCTGAGATCATGTGGGAGTTCCTTCCCAGGGCAGGGTTTAAACAACACTTACTCTTCCATGTTCAGTGTGAATAAGCTCAGGTCACAGAGACAGAGGCTGTCAATTCCCACTCTCCCACACGTTTCACTGTGGGAGCCTGGACATTAACTCAGCTCCAGCTCCAAAGGCCAATTCTGCCCTGTGACAACTCAGCATCCCAGCTCCAAGTCACTCTGCAGATTTGGTCAATAGGGCACTGTAACAGCAGCAAATCTCCTTCCCTGTATGTTTTGAAGAACTATCATGGGGAAGAATTGGGTAAGCCCATGTACTGTGAATATGTAAATGAAATCTTTAGTGGCAGAAGTGGATTGTGCCTTTAAGGCACAGAATAACTACAGGCCACAAACCACCACTGGCTCACACACAGATCTCCCACTGCTGTCAGTGGGAATCTCAGGCACAGACTGAGATCCTGATATGCCCTCGAGAGTCTTTATTCAAATAAGAAATTTAAATGACTAGTGAAGCTATAGGAAAACAACATCAAAACCAAATCCAACTGCCTTCAAAAATGGTAAATGAAAATCATGGTTTGTGCCAATTTTATCTCAAATTTCCTTTTTGATTTCGTGAAAACATAGGCTTAATGCTTCCAGCTTTTCTTGTTCTCTCTCAGAGGCCAAACTCCAACTGTGGAAATGATGAAGAATCCCTTCGAGAAAAGCAAAATTTTTACTTTGGGCCAAGTGTCTGATTTTGCCTACAGTCGAATTTTACTTATCTAACAACTAAGAAAAATGTTCAATGACAGATTTGGCTCTTTTTCATATCAAATCAAGCTTACTAAACTTTATCAATTCTTAGCATTGTCATGAAGAATTTACCCTCCAGTGGGGGAAACCCAAAATAACCAACACAAAAAAAACCTCCTAGATAAACCAAAACAAAAGCAGTCACAGAACCATAGTAGATAAATCTCCTATTAAAGTCAGTTTTGCATGTCACAGGATAATTTTCCTTTCATCAAGGACAGTTTTCCCTGTCATGCAATGGGAGTTAAGCAATTTACCAGCTATTCTAATAGGATAAAACCTTCTCCAATGTAGACTTGGGGACTACAAGCCAATCAATTAGACCTTAGTGGGGAATTACTGAGATAGTAATGAGTATTTGCTCTCTGCAAGGATGTCTTTGTAAGTAGATGTGATCCAGAAAATGTAAGCTAAGAGCGAACAAATGACTCCATGTGCGTGTGTGTGTGTCTAAGTAAAACAAGGATAAACTTAAAGCTAATGGGTATTTAAGGAACTCCAGCTCTGTGTTGCCAAGACAAATCCACCCTATTCTTCAATAGCAGGTCAAGGAGTAGTTGTGGGAATTCCAAATCTCTGAACTAAATTACTGGAATCAATAGGAATGAATGCAGAAAGAAGGTAAGTACTGACCACACTGGGCTCACTCCCAGCTAAGATTTAGCTTGGAATTACACAAAGTGGTACAAAATTCACTGTGAGTTTGATCAGTGTGAGCTAAACCTGCAAAAACTTCTCAGAAAGTCTGTCATTATATTAAGATCAAGATTATGGTTCCTTTATCTATAGCAGTACAGTGAGATTTGTATATACTAAATCTGATGCTTTGAGGTAGAAAGTATAAAATTCTTTCAAAAGAGTAATAGTTTAGTAGGAAAACTGTTTTGCAAAATCACAGAACAAAGTACAAAATCTTAACCTGTTCTATTATCTGTTGAAATTTTTTCCAGAATAGGAATTATATACATGCTGGCTTTTGTTAATCCTAAAAATGCACATACAGAAAAAATGGTCTTGTGTTAGAAGTATTAGTAAGGTCAAATAATCTCACACTAGTGGAAAAGCTGATATCCAAGCTTATATTAAAGATTTACAAAACACCAATATTCATATTCCATATGCTGAAACTAAAAATGTGACTTATATTTCCCACAGTTTTGGTTTGCCCCATCTTTATCCTGTATTTTGTGCACCTCACAGAAGAGACAAAAGGTCACAGCACCCTTCCTCCCAATTTTCTACAGTCAGCCTTGCAGACCTGGAAACTTAGAGTGTTATCTTTTACCCTGGGATCAATTTTTCCTTTCAATTTAGCAGTCAGAGGCTTCTTCAGAGATTGAAGGAAATGTCTAGTTTTCTCTGCAACAAGTGAACAGTACATCAGGAAACCAGCAATCAAAAGCCTGAACAGAACAAGTCCGAACTTAACATTTGTATTAATGAAAGTCATGATATGGAGGCAATTGCATCTGTTTATCAAGTTATTCCCATGTCAGCAAAGAGTTTGTGTAAATGTACAGCTAACCTGCTATGTTGCTGAAACATGAATTCTAGCATGAAGGAATATGGTTTGAAAAAATTATTTGAAAAGAATTTTTTCCTCAAAGTCCCATGCAAAAGACTATTAAGGAAAATAAGTACTGAGGGATGAGAAGTAAAGTATGATCTTTGGTCAAAAATTATCTAAAATAGTACAGACATTAATTCAGATAACTCTAATTAAAACAAAAGTAAGAGGTCATAAAATGTATGTATAAAATGTAAAGATATGCCTAGTGCATTCTTCCTGTTTAAGGACAGTAGTTAGAGGAGAACTTTCCTCAGTCCCTCTCTCCTCACCCATGACATAAGAAGCCTGTAGAAGATACAGAGTCAGAATTTGGGTACAGCAACTTTATGGAAACAAAAAGCAGATCAGGTATTTCTGAAGTTCACAAGCAAGGACTGTACAGAGAGGGAGAACTGGATGTGCCCACATTTTAAGGACTCTAAGGCAGCCACAGTGTAGGAGTTTTTCTTCCCAACCTCTCCCAAGTACCACGTCAATCCATAATGCTTTAGTAAGTGAATTGTTTCATTTTCCTTGCAGCATTTGATTTTCAGCACTGTTAGAGAAACAGGATAATGGACACGACAGACCAGTAGCATGATGCTGTAAAGCAATTCCTGCATTCCCAAGATACATTAAAAGGATCTGTTAGTTCTGCATTGAAGTAGTGAAAGCACAATTTGTTTATCAGACTTCACACTGCCACGACTGATTAACAATTAATACATACAAGAGAAATGAGACAACACTACACACTGAGCAGGGGAGATGTCTCTGGTACCAGTTTGGCAGTTCAGTACCTTTCACTCCTAAGAGGCAGTGAGAAATAGGACACTAATTATTTGGAATGGAGGATATTTTAACACCAGATCCTCTTTTTAGTAATGCTTACATTTAAATGCTATAAAAAGAGAGGTTTTTATGAGAGTATTTCCCCAACAGGAATGATTTTTTTCTTTTTTTTTTTTCTTTTTTTTTTTGCCAGGATGTATCACTGAGATGATACACAGGTCACATAGGCACACCTGTCAAACTGGTAGGTTGCCATGTAACATCAACCATGTCACATCTTTGCAGAGTCTCCAAAATCCTAAACATGTGAGCATCATATCATTATTGTCCTGTACTGTGCTGCACTTTTGTCCTGGTTTCAAAGACAGGTTTCTGCTAAGGAAGGCAGGAGCCTCCCTTGGAATGGAAAACATGATCCCCTTCCCTCCAAATTATTATAATTTTGAAATTAAGGGGCTTTCAGGCAAAAATATGGGAAAAGGAATAACAGTTCTTTACTCGTCTGTATAACAAGTCAAACAAACACCAACAACAGCAGCAACGACAACCAGAACCCAAACCCAAACCCAGTCCCAGCCAGAGCCCAAACCCAGTCACAGCCATAGCAAAATAGTTCAAAAATCTTCATCTCTTCTTTGGAGGTTACTCATAAATATAAATCTGTATCACATCCTTAGACAGGGCTCTGAAAATGTGAAAGACTGACAGTCACCTCAGCAGCATCTGTTGTTTGAACTCTAAAAGAAATCAACCATACTCGGGACTCTTAGAACATTGTAAATGTTACATGTCCAGCGATTCCATGAGCCTCGAAGAAACCTCAGAGTACTGAGACTTCCTGGAAACTCCTGTCTGAGAGTAAGCATAATTCAAAATGTCTATCAAGGGAAGATAAAATGTATCAACTGCTTTTCTGGGATTATTTTTACATCTCTCAAATGCTCTCCTGAAACTGTAATAGTTCAATTACAGTTCCTAGTTCCACTCTGCCAAAGTAAAAAACTAGGAGATACAAGATAGGTTGCAACAACTATTTTAACACCAGGAAACCTTGTTATGCAGAACACATTGTTTGAAAGCCCATATACCTTTCAAGACATGACCATGTCTTTGCTCATGATCCATAAAGACACTTCCATTTAAAAGCATCATGATAAAGCTTAAAGTATATGAGAGATCAAAGTACAAAACCATCTCCATTACCATCAAATGTAAACAAGGTGAGACAGAACCACAAGTGACCTATCACTCACCTACCAGAACAAATTAATTATCCCTTGGTGTAAGTATAATTTTTACTTACAGAGTCTGGCTCATAATGAGGTCTTTACTATGCAACCGTATTTCAAGTAATTGTCATCTTAAGTAAACATGTTTTAATTACTGTCACTTTTTTCATTATTCATTTTCAAGCCTACAGTACCTGTCAGGGCTTAATGGATTGTCATCTCCTGCTCCTTTCCTGTGGTAACATATGTCCCCATTTATTTCACCAACACTAATTAAAATACACGGAGTATGCAATGAATTTGGGGTAATTCTGATGGTGATGGGATTGCAGTTGTCCATCCTAACAATCCTGCAGAGCTTTTATTTGCTTCTTTGAATACTTTCATGGTGCTTTGTAGCTAGAAATAACGTCCTATGTGACTGTTGATAAAGAGACATTTGCCATAGGGACCATCACTTTGAAGAATATCCAAGGAACAAAAAGGAAATCAATGCAATTTCCAGATAAAAACTTTAAATTTTCATTTAATTACATGGTGCAGAATAGCATATTGAAAATAAATTCACCTAGTGGAGGGAGAAAAGGGTGCATTCTGGAAATAAATACCGCCCTCTTGCATATGTAAGCCTTAATACCCTTACAAGTAAAAAATTTCATCTAATTATAATAGAAGCTGCTTACTTGTATGTTGAGACATGTTATTTTTATTATCACCATTAAAAGTGGTCCATCAAGAACTTGAAGGCCAGTTAATTTTGCCCCTTGAGCATTCTCATGAAATGTTTACTACTCGAACCACAAATGAGATATCTCAAATATTCAAGTAGATGCCACATTCACACCAAACAATTGTTGAATCGACAGGTCCAGCAGTCCTTCACCAGTTCCTAACAGAGCTTTTCTGGAGCCCTGAAGGGCAAGCAAAAGCTGGGGAGTGCTGTTCAGTCCCATGCCAAACCTTTAACCTTTCTATAAATAAAGCAATAATTTGACAAAAGCACTTTCATAATGCATCTAAAATGGAATTTAAAAATAAAATGTAAAAGGGAGAATAGAAGGAGAAAGCAAAGGAAAAGAGAGGAAACAATGTAGTGGCCTGGCTTTTGTCTGCTTTAACCCCTCTGCCTACAGGATTTGTACATCACAGATGATACCAGATACATCCTGCTCTTGGAGCCATTAGTGCTGTTCAAAGGTAGTCATTGTATGTCCAGTGAATCACATTTGATTCATTTCCAACATCTCTGTTCTAAAGGAAGACAGTGAAACTGCAGTGTCTGCAGAAAATAAATGCACATGCCTTATTGGTAAAACTTCTGATCAGCACTATAAAAAGAAAGATTAATTTAATATTTTTAATCAGAAAAACCTCAGTGACTTGTTCCTATAAGCCACATGTACTTCTCATTTCCTTAACCAGACATATAGAGAATTGCCTGCTTGAAAGTCGGGTTTTGAAATTAGCATCTGTCTGTTTTTACCTATCAAACACAATCACACTGGGTATGGCTGAAACCTTTATTGCTCTCCTGACAGACACCTGGAGCCAGGGCTGTCAGTGCTCCTCTTCGTTAGCAGTGAGGAAGTGAATGAGACGGACAGTTCTTCAGCAAAATGTTGAACAAAAGCAGACTGAAGTCTTTTACAAGGACGTCACCTTTTGCAATGCAGAAAGATTCTCTTTCTCTGACTTCCTGGCACTGCCGTATTTAGCAGCTCACCTTCCCTCTTTTCGGGCAGTTTTTCCCCTATGATGAACCTGCAATGTGAAGGAGACTAAGCTAATCACCAAAAAGCAGACAGAGGAATTCAGGTCGGGTTGTGAAGGTGAGGGAAGGGGGAGACTGTGCCTGAGCAGGCATTAGCAGGTCCTGGAGCAGCTCGGGCAGGCGCTGAAACCCTGCTGTACTTCTGAGGAGCACACCCGAGGTTCTTCTTCAGTTCCAGGGTCACTGGCACAGTGGTCAGCGCTCCCTCTTCACCTCCTGCTCTTTTTGGGACAACCAAGAATTATTCTGAGCAAGTTCTGTGTTAGTATAGGAAGCTAATAAAACATTCTTCTTTGTCCACCTGGCACTGCAGAAACTGGACTGTGTTCAATTCTGGATAAAAGCGCCCTGACAACACCTCCAGGCTGGCAGGCAGCTTTATGAGCTGGGGAGTTCAGAGTCATCCTGGTCCTGTTTGGATGCCCTTACCCTGTGTCAAATCCACTGTAGGGGCTTCTGTGATGATATTGCAAACGTTCTGTAGCATCCCAGTAACTCTTAAATGGGCTCAGCCAAGCCTCTGTTAGTTCCTGTGCTGGAGAGCTGCTGCCAGCCATGTCCCAGCGCAGTGAGGATCACAGCACTCTCCTGCAGTATCATCACACCACAGAATTACACAGCAAAGTGGCCAACAATATTTCCAAGCTGTCCAAAGAAAGATTAATTGATTTCTGAATATAGACTATTTCTAATCATTGCTGCCTCTCCAAGTGATAAGAAATATTTGCTTTTCTTCATCAGAAAGGAACAGTGGCTGCTGGAGCCATGGTGAATTATTTCTTTCATATCCTTGGAAACATATTATACAGCCTTAATTAAAAGAGATTTCCAAAAGAATAGCAAAACACTCCTAATGGAAAAAGGACATTCTGGCTTTCAATAGCAAGGAAAATAGAGTGCATTTGTTTACTTCCCTTGATATTTTATAAGCTAGGAAATGTTTTCTCTCCATATCTCACCTCCCAAAGCTTTGATTTGGTCTACTCTGCAGTATTTCACTTCCAGCAGCAATCAGAGGCTGAAACAGGCCAGCTTTCTCTTACAACAATTTTATTTCTTCTCCGTACCTACATTTAATACAAGACATTATTTAGAGAGAAGAAGAAAAAGAAGTATCCAGAAAATGGGTTCTCCAAGGGCCAGAAGGGTGGACATGAAGCTTCCTTCAGTAAAGAAGAGAGCAGAACAGTCTGGTGACTGAAACGACACACTAATTTCACTAAACTGGAATATTCTAACAAGATGCTTGGGAAGCTTTTTAGAAGAGGAGGCAGAAACAAGGTACAGAGTGGTGCAAGCTACATATCCCTAACTCACAGTGCTGCCAGATGATCAACATTCATATCTGGACTGGAAGGGAAGCAACAGAGTATTACTACAGTGCTAGTAAACAAAGACAGTCAGAAGAGGAAAAGTTTCCACTTAGGAGTAACTACTCAAACAAGACTCCTCAACCAGCCTTGCAACGAGAGCAAGGAGATTCATGCAGAATTTTATTTGAGAAACTGCATTCAACTGAGCACAGGTTGAGACTCAGTGTCTAATATGGTTCAAAACCTGTTATTTCTAAACCAGCAAAGAATGCTAATACCTAGAAATTAAAAAAACAAAACAAAACAAAACAATTTGAAATAGATTTTAATACAATAGGTAAATAGGGTAGTAAATAACACTAGTAGCAAACATAAGACTTAATTTTCTTGTACTTTTCCCATGATACAGTCCAGGAGTAGAGCATGATTACATCCCTGTCCTGGTTAATTGTTATCTAGGCCTTCCAGCAATAAAGATCTCTTCACTTAATACATGGACAAAAAACACTAATGAGAAAAGCCACATTCAGTGAGCAAACTCTTCAAGGTAACTCCTTCTAGAAAAGCAAGTCTACCAAATCTTGCATCTTATTTTTCCAAACTGTTTGGAGGCTTAGCACTCAGGAACTGTTCTTCACCAAAGCAAACCCACACAGACATATCTTCCAGAACCTCATCAAATATGCATAAAAACTCCTAAGGAACTTTTAGCTTCATTTTTCTGGCTACAGCTCACTGTGTTTCCACTGAAAATTGAAAAAAGGACAAATAAAATGAGCCAAGTTGGGAAGAAATCACACTGAAGGAGAAATATAGATGATTCTTTTAGAGCCAAGATGCAACTCCCAGAATTTTTCATTTTTAACAAACAAGAAAATGTAACCCACTTGACACTGGGAATATGGTTTCCTGAAATCCATTCCAATTGCTGCAATTAAATGTGGCACCTGAGCCAAGAACATGGAATTAGTTAGATTATATCTGACACACATGAACAAGTTTAACCTTAAAAAAATTAATAAATAATTATTCCTTTGTAAAGTCAATATTGATGAGGTTAGATAATTTCTGCTGTGCCTGTCCTTTCTTTAAAAATTGGTCACAGGTGGAATCCCTGGCATTTTGTTTCCATTTTAAATGCTTTGAAGGATGTTGCCAGTAAGAGAAGCACACAGGTCATGCTGCCCAAATTTCTCAACATGGAAATTACATGCCTTGAATATTCTCACCCAAGTACACGCAGAGTTTGAACTGACCACTAACCAGTGCAGATGGCAAAGAAAATCCTGTGGTTCCAGCCAAGTGTCACACAAACTGAAAAGCAAGCACAGCATGCGAGCACCTCGACTTCTGGCTTTTTCGGCTCTAATGAAATATTTGAGGCTGACTCCAAGAAAGATGGGTGCAGTATTCCAAGTTCTGAGGAATGTGAGAGAGTAAAGTCAATATTTCATGCTTAAAATATTTGCTCTGCAGGAGCAAAACATCACAGCTCTTATGTAACATGTTTGGGACAAAGTTCTTCAAGCCACAGACCCCAGAATGGCTCAGTGCATTCTGCTGCACTGCCCCAGCGGTTGCAGTGGAAAGGTACAACCGAAGGATGTTAATCTGCATGTGCTGCAGAAAAACACCCCCACTGCTGGTGCTTGCTACAAATATTCCAAAACAACTGCAAACAGAGGTTTGTTAAGCCTAGATCAGAAATGCCCTCTCTCCTTGTGAGGCTGTTCTCAGGAGCCAAGTGTTACTGTAGCAAAGACAAAGCTCATTTCATTTTTCTCCCCAGACAGTTGCCATCAAACAGGGACTTTCTGAAACATATTACAGCTTGTCTCGCAGACATCTGGAGCCAGGGCTGGCACAGACTCTGCTATTCAAAAGAAAAGTGAAAAAGACAGCACTTCAAAATAAATCAATTGCATTTATTAGCTCCTTTTGCTGATGTTTTGGGGAAGGAAGTAAGGAAGGAAGAAAGAAAAGGGAGGAAGAGGTTTTCAGCATTAAAGGCCTTATTTTCTTTGCTATTTAAAACTCCTATTAGTTGTAGTCAGATCAATGGCATTATGCATTTTCCAATAATTTGTCTGAGATAAAACTAGAGCTATAAAAGCTTCAGGATTTACTAAGGACATCTATTTCCATTCCAAGAGCTAAATAAAACCAGAAAGAAAAATAGATCAATTTGAGCCCAACATACTTGGGTTTATAGTTGAATTTCCACACGCTGAAACCAAGTATGACTCTCAAATTTGCCTTGAAGAAGTTCAAAAGTCAGAACATTTACTTGCAAAGACTTAGGAGTATAATTTGAAAGAGTTCACACGGTGCTCCATGCTGTCCCCTTTGGAGCACCACTGATATTCATGAGTTTTAGAAAATGTACTGCTGTAGCTGCAACCTGCTGGAAAGTGAGCTTTTTCCACCTAACACCAAAATCAAAAGGTTTTATAAAATCTGTATGGAATAGAGCATCTGAGAGAACAAATACAAAAACTTCTAATAAACCTTTTAAAATCTTTTTAGATTGGAAGAATGTGTCAGCATGCTCAAAGCTTCATGTGGAAGGCTGGAGTATCACATACTGTTTGTCAAACCCAAATGGAGCCTTCTAATCACTCTACTGGACAGCAAAATAAACGTGATAAGCTGCCAGAATACTGGAGCTTGCTGAGCTATCTGCAATTGCATTGTCTCATTTCGCTAAAAATAATACTTGTCAGCACAATTAAACACAGAAATAGAACAGTCAATTCATTAGATTCAGTTTTCCTTTACACTAATGTAAATTGGGAGAGATGAAGTGAAATACACTGACTTAATTCCCAATTTGTACTGATGACAATCAGAATCTGGCTTAAATATGATCATCTGCTAAAATACATGAACTATGAATTTCAAAACAAAACAAAATCTCTTCCTACAGAAGGCAACTGTGAAAACAGATGTCTCTGCTGTAAGAATGTTCAGTTTGATGCTATTATAAGAATTATAAAAACCAAGATCCATGTAAGCTTCCTTCCTGTTGGAAAATATAATATGGTTCACTTCACTAAAACAAACAAAGTCTGGCATGTAAAAAAAACCAAACAAACCTACGCTACTGTTGCAGTCATTAACAGTAGTTCCTACATTCCAAATTTCACTTGCTCTTCTCGTAACCTGAACAAGGTCCCAAAATACTAAAATATTGTTTTTAAATATTTATGATTTCTGCTTGGCTTCAAAAGCAAATCACTTAAAAGTGATTTGGTGGATGTGTGGGAGTGGAATGGGAAGGCAAGTGAGAATACAATAAACTCATTTTTTGAGTGCAAATAAGCAGAACACAGTGCAGGGTCAGTGTTGCTGTGGGCATTGTACAACCACTGCAAAGGCTGCACTCAGATACAGCTGTGCAGGAAAGAGCTCCTGAGGCTGCAGACACTGAGCTCAAGGCAGTCCCAGAAACCAGTCTGGAACAAATCCTGCAGTGCCAAAGCTCATGAGTGCCTAAACACACTGAGTAGCAAATAGTAAAAGAGTGGAGGCAGCTTCTTGATACCTGCAACAGCAGTCAGCATCCTGTGGCTCTCTACCAAATACAGTGCCTTTGAAAAAGGCTCAGTAACACAGACTGAGCTACCTCCAACTTCCCCTGTCAAGCTCTATGAATTCTCATCTGGCTGAAGCACCACAACTATTTTTCCTATTCAATATTTATTTCAAGAATTGCTTTCCCAAAAGGCTTTCCAAAATAAGCTTTTATGTCTTTGTCTTGGCTTTGAAGCTGACACCTGTCAGATGCACGCCAACACACAGAGAGAAAATAAGAGCCTTTTTCTCAGCCCTGGTTTAATCCAAGAGAATTCCTTTCCAGAGTCTCAGAAGCAGCATCCTAACCAAGATACAGCCATTGCACTTTTCTGCTCTACACCAAAAGCCAGAACACTTGTTGGTAACTAAGCCTGGGGTTTTCACTGCTTCCTGTTGTCTGCCAGATATCAATATAATCAAGGCAAAGCACAGGTTTGAGATTGGGCCATACAAATCAGCACACACTCCTGCCATAAATGGTGGAGTGACTGGGTCTCAGTTTGCACAGAATCTGCTACCTTTAGAAAAGAACTTTGAATCTTCACAGCCAGATGATTCAAACACACCAAGTTTAGAAACTAAAATTTATTATTTTCAGCAACAGATACTGGCAGGAAAGAAGAAAGTGATTTTTGGGCAGCTGATCTCTGCACCCATCTCTATATATATAGATAAAGAGATCAATTCATGCAGACAAACTCCCTGGTTATACAGTGTTGCAACTGTTGAATGAAACTACTGTCAATTTGTACTTATATAAATAAAATTGTACTTTAATTTATCCTAACACTAGTTTATACTTTGTTGCTCCTTTGATCCTTTAATAGTACTGAGCAGCTCTGCACCTCCTAAACAGAGTGGAAATAGTGGAAGACTCCTAAGATTATTTGAATAATCTTGAAAAGTTTATATGGAAGCACTTTTGACATTGAGTTTCTTATGATTGTTCTGATTCTCTGGTAGAACTGGCATAATCAAAAATGCATGTTGCAAAAATCCAGGGGAAGCACAAAAGAACTTCCAATTTCTACTCCTAGCATCAATAGACCAAGACATTATCCTTATGTACACTGCAGTGTGCATTTTGGGATCAGAGAATGACAGCCTGCTGCCACACATCCATATAATTTCTACTGTGTCCATTACATAGTTCTCATAAAGATATCAAAGTCAAATTAATAAAGTCAAAGTCCTTCTGGAGAAACTTGCAAAAGTCTGCAAAGCTCTGTCTTTGCCACTAAAAAGAATTCGAAGGTGATACAGCACAGCTATAGGTGCCTTCTGCTTTATGAATAAGAAATACAACATTAAATATTCTAGGCAAGTTAATTAGCAGCAAGGACTGGCCAACAAAAACTACTTTCTGGAGCATACATGAATTCCAGTGATGTAACACATAGGACCATCCAACTTTAAAGAGACCATTTGTTTTCATGTATGAAATGAGATGAACAAAATACTCTGACTACTTACAAAAGCAATTTCACTATGCAGTCACAGAAAGACAAAAATCCCATAATACTACCTGTTATTAAAGCACTCTGAGAACAAGAAAAATTTGAAGTGCAAAAAACCTAAAAAGGGAAAGAAAATGTCACTTAAAAATCAAATAAAACTTGCTAAAGAGTCACAGACCTATGAAGTACTAAAATCTACTTTACTTAACAAATGCATTTGTAGAAAAGACATTGCTGAGGGGGAAAAACCATTCAAACAGTTTTTAGACATTTCCAGGAAGTGATTTATCTATTGGAGCAAAGGTTAAGGGCTCAGAGGAGCAGACAGGTTAATTCTGAATGCAGGAAAGGAAAGGAGTCTGGAGAGCCAGTGCCATATATGTTGGCAAAACCTAACATCAGGGGAGAGATCCCAAGTTTTGACATCTATTCCTTTTTTTTTATCCAGAGGAGAGACAAAGCGCCAAAATTTAATTTTGCTCTTTCTGAAAGTTAAAGGTGTGTTACTACCACAGTCAAAGGAAGGCATTGTTATCCAGATAGCTTAAGATGGCAAACAGTTAAGCAGAACCATAATCCTCCCTAAGGTTACACAGGGCAATGCAGAAGAGATGAGCAGGGTCTCAAGATGAATAGGAGAAAGGGGAAAGCACATCCAGCAGCTCTAAAAATGGTTACTTGCAATAATGGCACAGGTTAATATCACACTTGTCATGAGACTCCATGCAATTTCCCAGAGGGTCTTGAGGATCACAGCACTACAAACCAGAACTTTTAAAATGAAATTGGACAAGTCCTTAATAGGGTCTAATCACTTTTCATACTTTTGAGGCTAGGGGAAAAGAAATATCAAATATCCATGTTTGAAATATGGCTACTTTGGATTATGGCTACTTTGCATATTAAGAGCTTTCCCAAGGAATTTTACCATACATTTAATGCACATAATAGACAGGAATGGCTCCCATTAGGAAAATATACATATCCTAAATAAAAAACCATATAGACAGGATACCTCTAATGAAACAGCTAAGCACAACTCCATACTGACAACCTTTCAGAAGAAAAATGACATCAGAGATTGTACACACACCTGTTCCTGAACAGAGAGCACAAGGCACAGGTTCTCTGACCTGACTCTGTTCCTCCATGGCTACTCTGGGGATGCTTTCTCCCCATCCCCAGGTCACCAGCTGGTCCATACTCCTCCCCTGATCCTCTCCAGACTCTGCTCATATAAAAATCACAATCTATGCGATCCTCCTTCTCTTCCTAGCACAATTTCTGATTTTATTCAATTTTCCTCCTGCTCTCTCTGTAGCTGTGTGATATCTTCATCTCCCTCATTCTGAATTCCCATGTAGTTATTCTGGGCTTGTTTCTTGCCTCACTTTTTGCTTTATATTATATCAATTCTACTGAGCTTTTCCTGACTTCCTGGGTGATAACCTAAATCTCCTGAGCTCAGTGGGAACTGCCTGCCAAGTCCACTGGATCAGAATTTTACTTTTCATGTAAGGAAATATTGCAGAAGCTTTTCTAATTCCTGTGATCATTTCAGGGATCTATAATCAAAATCTCAGGCTTTAAGTTCTGTATAAATGAGAGTACCATAATCTCTCTCACCAATCAAAAGACATGTGTCAAACACTGCCAACAGTACAAATGTTGCTGTTTCTTCTGCCAGGAACGTTGGTTACAACTTTGAATTATCCACTTGCAATAACCACAGTTATTCAATGCATTATGCTAATTATTATTGGATATACAAGTCCAGGCTGTGCTGAAAAAGCACATGGGAATAGCTGGAAACATTGCTATGACTTTGATCACAGAGATACAGAATGATCAGCACAAGTAAAGTAGATTATGAAAGGTCTTTAGAGCAAAATAGCTACAGGTACAACATTACACAGGTTTTGCCATTTCATGGCAAAACAGATCTAAAAGCCTCAGACTTGGTTAGAATCGCAGAATTGCAATAGTCACAACATGACTCAGCCTTAATTTCTGCTTGAAGCACCTCTGATTAATCCAGTAAGAGGAAGGAAATTAAACTTTGGGTTGCTTTTTCCTTTTGGGCAAAGGTTTGAAAGAGATGTAAAGGGTACAGCAAATAAATTGAGGCAAGGTGATATTAAAAAAAAAATGAAAACATGGGAAATTCCTCTGTATTCAGACACAACACACAGAACATACTCAGTAGCACTGGATTCCCTTTTCCTGAACGATTTGATTGACCCAAAGTGAGCCCCAAGGGTGCTCTAACAATCAATCCTGTCAGCCAGCTCCCAGCGTGGCCTCACACTCCAAGCTGACACTGCCCACTTTGTGGACAGAATGCTGGAAAAGCAGGCAGCTTTTAATGGTCAAGGCAGGAGTTTATAGAAAGGTCAAAGTGTTGAAGATGCTACTCATTGACAATGGATTGCAAAGCCTGGATCTCTTAAATATGCAAAATCACTTAACATAACACATAATAGGAAGTTGCAAAGTTCTCATTGCAAAGAGGCCTTGGAAATGACATGCTGAAACTATAATTTCCTACCACTTTGGCAGCAGTGCTCTACATGATCCTAGTTAAGCAGCACTCTAAAATGGATTTCATTACATTTTGGAAGGCAAACAGATATAAACATGGATGAAAGTTCAACTGCTCATTCAACTTGAGCAAAGAAATGCTTTCTAAGTTAAGAAAATTAAACTATTCATTAATAGCTTCCACTCTGGGAATTTTGGACTGATTCCTTATGTATTCCTGTTGCAAAGTCACCACTCTTTGATGTCACAAGACCGATGGAAGCATCAGGAAAATGCAGGGCTGGATGTCATTACAAAGCATTCAGGGCTCCAACTGGCATTAGGTTCCCTAACCAGATTAGAGGGAGAGGCAGGTCACAGCAGATGCCCTGTCTTGGTTCATTACTCAACACCTGTTAAACTTGATTAACAGCCCCAGCTAATTAGCTGTTAAGAGTAACTCATGCTGTAACAGATCCCAGAGGTCTGAAAGTTGACTTCATTTACATGTTTGTCTCCTCTCACAAGGTCTTAGTTAAGCATCACCAAAAAAATGCCTTCCAGAAAACAATGGTCTAAACCTTTAATCCAGAATACCAGTGGCACATGTATATGACCTATTTTCTAGTGTCAGATGTGTGCAGGGAAAGCCTTACAACAGGACTTAAAATGCTCAAAATACACACCTGCCCTGCAATTTAAAACTGTTTCCAAAGAATGTGCAATAAACTAGAGCCATGTGCACTGAAGCAGCTGAAACAGATGTCGTGGCAGTCAAACAAAAAATGTTCTAATTTCAAATTCAAAATTCTGTGCTTTGGCAAGCATGATTTCCCTAACATAAACCAAAAGAAGTGATATTTCCCAGTGCTGAGTGCAACAGAGATACATAGTATAAATTCTGCTGTTAGCGAGGTAAACTTGACCCTCTCACTATTTAGACTAAGAGTTTTCACACCAGTTTTAGTACTGCCCTAGATCTAAAAACAATCTTATGTTCCACTTTGCTAACAAATAACCCCCATAGTCCATGAACTAAGACATTCTGGAGGTCACCACGTTTTCTGGGACACCAATTCCTAACAAACATGATTTCTGCTAAGTAGCCTGAATATCTGAGATTGCTTTCCATCTTCGAAGCACCCGAGGTGATGGGCCATGAGAGGAGGTGTGGCACATCCTTTGTGTGGCACTGGTGCCTCAGGGCACGGGTTCAGGAGTATCAGCAGCACCCACTGCTCCTCCCCAGCTGTACCCGTGCCAGGGCACCTCCACTGCCCTGCAGGGGCAGCTGAAAGATCCACTGATGTTATTTGCTAGAGATTTATATCCAAAACTTCCTTGGACTGTACAGTGCAAATGTTTAATGGGAGCATCACAAGTGCATCTCACCCACAAGTGTGTGCAGCTCCTTGCATTCTGCACCAATGCCTGCACCTGCATTCTTTCAAACTGCAAAGGGATTTTGTGCAGATCCAAAATGCAGAAGTGTCTGGGCGCCACCTGTGCCTAATGTCACATGCAAGCCTACCACAGTTGTGTTTTTTTACAAACAGTGGGACACAATGCACTAAAATTGCTGAAGCCACACAGCCTAAATAAGACTAAAGGTATAATATTCCAGCAGCACTTTATACAAGTGTACCTCATATGGAGTGGAGAGGTATAGAACTCCATTATGGGTACCATTTAGGGTTGGTGAGCCACAAAACTTCTAAAGACAAAACTTCTTGTCGCATTCTAATGATAGAAGAGATTTCTGCACTTGACAAGAAGTTTCTCAAACCATTCATGTGGACTTTAAGACAACACATGCAAAATTGATGGAAAATTAATAAATAAATACCTACCACATCAGGTATTGAGCAGCCAATTCACCCTGTAATGAGATATTTATTCCAACAAGCCACCATACTTCCTACGCCTGAAACTGAAGACGAGTTCTGAACAAAACTAAAAGTTGAATGACACTGTGCAAAAAATAAGGGAGAAACGCATGCAGAGTCTGTCAGGACAGAGCGAGAGGAAGTGGACCAAAACTGAAGAGCTGAAAACATGCTTCTGTCTCAAAAGATATTTTTCTTTTCCCAGCAATATAAGTTGATCTAATGAAAGACTTCACTTCTTGCAACCATTACATTGCTTATGATTATTACAATATTTCTTTAGTCTCCTAAATGTCATATCCAATCATTTTGATCTCTTCTTACTCCCTTAATGTATTCCATCCCCTTGATACCACTGGAATCAACCCAGCTACAATCAGGACTGTCTGTTCTTCCTTTCTTCCTTTTTCAGGCCATGAAATAACTGGTTAAAATACACTATAAGGAAGGATAAAAGAATAAATTGGCTACAGTCATACTTGATTTTGCTGTATTAAAGAAAACAATTTCCTGTTTTCTGAAATTATACATTTTTTAAAAACAGCTAAAGTGAAAACAGTTAAACAAAATTAATTTCTTCTATAAATTCAAAATCATTACTTGTATTAGATCTCTTTTTCCACCTTTTTTTTTTCTGGAAGAACTGCATATGCAAGGATAGCACAGCAAACAAAATAAATCACACTACTATCATGAAGCCATATGTATTTGTATTTCTTCTAGACTTCCTAACAGCAATTTTAAAGTCATTTAAAATCCCTCAGACCATTCATTTTCATCTTAATATTTCTATTTTTCCCCTTTCCATAGTACATTATATATCCACATATTTACTAAAAACTCTGAAATCACTTCTGTCCCTCAGCTAAATCAGTACTGTACTTGTTATCATTCTCTTCTCTTACAGGCAGCGTGTTGACCCCAGAATATTTCTAACTTTCCCTTTCTTGTATCACATCATGATATAGAATTGAGATTAAAAATTACATTTTTATTATTATAATATTATTATAATATTAGCAATCTCAATTATGGAACATTTGCTGTCCCTTCAAAACCTGAACACTCTTTCCCATGCTTACAGCTCATAGTTAGCAAAGGGAAGAAATGTTTTATAGATTGTCTGTAAACACAGACATTGCACAGATTCTTTTCACACCTCCAGCAAGATCTTTGTGACAGTGCAGGATGCTCCCAGACATGTGTTCCTTTCAGAAATAATGGATCACACAAACATAAAAAGATGCAATTTCAAGCTCTAGTGGAAGAAGTGAAATTATCATGTCCTCAGTCTAAATGCAATCTTTATTTCACATCCTACCACCAGGTTCCCATTCAGACACCTGCAGGAGCAGCCTGACCAAGGGATCCTTGTCTTCTTCCTTTGCTTCCTTGAAAAAAGCTGCCAAGCATCCAGTCATTATCCCTGATCCAGAATAATGGCAAATTCTTCCTTTTATCCTCATGTTTATGAAAATATTAACTGTTGCACAGCATGCATGTCTCTATAAATACATAGATGCAAAACAGTCTATAGTGGTAATACAGAAATAAAGAAAGCTTTTTTTCATCATTATTGTGCCTCTGTAAGAGAAATATGAGGTAGAAATTTTATGGGCAATATTTAACTTGAATCTGTATCAGAAACAAGCAAGAATTGGCCATGCCAGAAAAGTTGTCTTTTAATCCTGCATTTCATTTTTCCACATTACCTGAAATATACATATTTTGAATTTTTAAAAAAGAGAGAAAAAGAAATTTATGTATTCCACTAAATGAAAAGGTTTTGAAATTTGCTTTTGATTAGGGAGCATGACAAGTTTATGCACTTGTAGATGTGACACAACAAAGGGAAAATGGCAAAAAGTAGAAGATAGATGTTGCTTTCAAAGAAAGTAAAGACTAATAAGGACCATGCTGATTTAGTTGGAGAACAGAACTAGCAGAAAGAAAGCACAGTTCATTAGTAAATACTTATAATTATAAAGCAAGAAAAAATTACAAGGATGGTCTGAAATACAGTTTCCTCTTGCCAAGTTTTTTAATTTTCAGAAAAAGAACCCTCATTTCCTTTCACAATTTTGAAAATCATCATTTATGGATTGTCAGAGCTACCAAACTCATTTTGGCAGCCAGGGAATGCTGGAAGCTTTTCACAGTTCATCTCACAGGAGCTTTGCAATGTGATGGGAACTCTGAAGCTCTGCTGTAACTTATTGGACAGGCTGGTTTAGACTTACAGGAACTAGAACAAAGAAAAAGTGGTAGAAAAATAGAATAAAATGGACTGCAAACATTGCTGAGGGAGGAAAAAAAAAAAAAGAAACAAAAATTAGAAGTGGAGAAGATGACCTGCTGCTCCCTGGCATCAATCTCAGTCTTTGAAAGGACCCAGATGCCACTGGCACTGTGTATCCTTCATGCCATTTCTTCAAAGCTTGGATTTCAGAGGGGCCAACAGGAGAGGAAAACCAAGTATGTTTATTTTGCTTGAGTGAAAGTCATGTGTGTATCAGGCACAGAAAACACACAAAGTATAAACCTGGCTATGAATAGGAAGTGGCAAACAAAGAAGCTATTAAGAAAAATAACAAAATAGAAAAACAACCAAACTCCTGTCTCAACCAGGTAATGAAATAGAACTGTTCCATGAGGCAGAAGCAGCAGATAAAAATAACCTACTGCAGAGCAGGCACAACACCACAACACCTTAATGTTACAGGACAAGATAAATAAACATGCAATTTGTTATATGCATGTATGTTACAGAAAACAAAGGGCATTTCTCTTTTCTGTGGAAGATAGATAAGTTCTAAATGGGACCAAATCTGTCAGGGAAAAGAGAGATTTTACTGAATGGATCATAAAGTTAGAAAAGTCATAGACTGAGAGCAAAGGTAACAAAGCTGTCTGGGAAGATAATAAAAAGGAAAACTAGTTAAAAGGCGTGAACAAACCCCAGGAGAATATGGGTACCCCGTTGCAGTTATCCACAAAAGACAAGCAAAATCATCACCTAATTCATAGAACCCAGCCTGCTCACTTTAAACTTCCAGCACTTTTTCAAAGATGTACCTGCTCATCTTAACAGCATCCTCATTTTGCAATTGCAATTCATATTCCCAAAGCAGCAAAAGAGCAATCAAACTCAAAAATAGAAAATATTCTCTTTTGCCCACAGGCATCCCCAGGACATGGAGACAGGGGATGTACTCAATACCTTTTGCAGCTCGTGTGCCTGGTTATCACCAATGGCACTGCTGCAGAAACGCAGCGAGGAGAAATGACACCACTCATCTGCTGCCTTCTGCATGAAGGAGCTGCTTGTGCAGACAGAGGCATTTTTGGTTTATTTTGATTGTTTATCACTTCTGTTGAGGCTCAGGATGCATCAGCTTGCATGTGGCTTCTTGCCAGGCCCACGAGAGACTGACATGCAAACCACAAACACCTTCTGCTGCTCAGCACCAAACTTAACATACAGAATATGAAGAAAGAGTTTTCAATTCTTGCAGACACATTTCTATACTGTGATGGATTTTAGGGTAAACTGGTAGGTTAAACAATTCCAGTCTGCAGCCACACATCAGATGCTGCACAGCTCTGGAGATTATCTCCAACACACCCAGCTTGCCATTGGAAAATATTCTACTTGTGACCAGCTCTCCTCTTTCACAGACATTTTGACAGATGACAAAAATATCTCAGGGTAAATGGAAGCACAATTATTTATACCTGCTGGGACTCTGGATACTGATTTTACTTAAAATATAGTCTTAAACTGTGCAAATTATTTAAAAGCTATAATGCATCATTTCCTACTGCTGAGCTCGAGTGCACAGAACAAACTGTTATTCTGTATTTACTGTTCCATGTCCAATATTTGATTTTTTTTTCCTTTGGCCCCAATCTTTTAATATAAAACTTTCTATTTTGCTTATTTTATTTTTAGTTTAAAAAACTACATCCATATTTAGTCATTTTGACTTTTATGAAGAGTAATGCACATGTGTGTTTATCAAAAATATCAAAATAGAACTTTCTGGTTTACAGGAGTAAGGATGCATGAAGGCAAATGCCTCTCACAACTTGATAAAGGTAAATTCACTCTTTTGGAAATGGATTCTAATGATGATAAATGAAGATACAGAGAAGGTTTTTGAAGTTCACTAAGTGACTGCACATCCTCATATATTGAAGTAATTATGTTTTCCTTTCTTTTCCCTGATAGCAACAGATTTTATTATGGTCAATATACAAAATACACAAGTTTCTTTTTTTTTTTTCTTTAAATGGCTTGGATGCTGTCTGGTACACAGCATTGAAAAAATAGTTGGGCACCACTTCTGAAACCATCTTGGATTTCAGTACTGCAACAGGTTCTTTGCAAGTGAGCTGGGTCACAAATCAGTTCATGACTCCATAAGAGGAATCATGTCAATAAGTGGAGTGGTTTTCTGGCTGAAAGTTGAAACTAGAAAGTTAAAAAAAAAAACCAAAAAACACCACCAAGCAAACAACACACTAAAGAACCCCAAACTGCTTTTGATTAAGTTATTCCATTATTTATCTTGTTTTTTCCCATCAGACTGCAATGAAACGGCACAGCATTTTCTCACTTCAGCACAACATGGTTAATTCAATTTGACATCAAATATTTATTGTGGGTATCTATAAGAAAGGCAAAGAGAAAACAAGAACCTGCTTCAAAAAAGGTAAAGCCCGTTCCCTTTTAACAGTACAGCTCAGAACTTCAAATGCCCTTGCACAAGCCCAGCAATCCACGTTCACCTCCCTCTCTTTATTCCCTGGAGATGTAGCACAGCCCCCTTGGCTGCTGGAGTCCTGTCAGTCTCACAGTCTCTGCTGCTCTACTGCATTCTCTGGAGCCAGACTGCTGCTCCAGGAACCCTCCCCAGAGTAAGAACTTACTCCTTCCCTCTCCTTAAATGATTACTTCATTTAGTATGTTCAGCCACAAAAAACAGCTCTGGAAGGAAACAAAGGTGCTGAATAGTTACAGCCTTAATCTAAACAGGATTTCAGCTTAATCATGATTGTATTTAGCCAAGGAAGGGACTTGGGTTCCTCTTGCAGAAGTCTTGTAGAGCTCTTCCGTGAAATGCTCTGCAGTGCTTCAGATACACAAAGCTCCAAACTGATCCTGTAGGGATTTCCAATCAGAGCGTACACAATCTTATTAAAGCAAAAGAAGTAAAACATTGCTTTATATAGATTTACTTACTAGCAATGTTCTTTTCTGCCATTACTGAAAAAGTTGAGAAGCTACAAGAGTTTATAAATATGTATTTTCATACACTGAAAAACAAGTAATGAGAGAAACATGCATATTTACGTACACTGAGAAGCTTTAAATCAGAAATAGAAGAAAATAGAAGAAAAATGTTACAGCACTATCTTCTGAAGATAAATCAAGTTCTAGAAGTAGGAGACTAAATTCTGTCTTGCATCTATTCATTTGTTCAAATGAAAGCAAATTTAATAACTGGCTATTTTTAAAAGTAAAGTTTGTACATGTGTTTTTCAGCATTTTGGGCACTTAAAACATGAGGACTTAAAAATGCTTCTGACATGTTTTTGCAAATACAATTAAGACTGTCTCAAAATTCCTCATGATAAAGTTATTTTATTTACCTTGTCCTGTTTAAACCTCACAAAGATCTGTTTCTTTGTACAATACAGCTCGAAAAGTTGTTTCATGTTACTGTGTTTTTATAGGAAGAAAACCCAGAGTTGTTTATATGCAAAACTGGAGCAGCAGATAAATTTGTGACTAGCAATTTGTAAGAAATAAATGCAGATGCTCTTCTCAAAGGCAATCACATCTGCAGAGAGTAAAAACAATCCTACCTCATTTAAGATGAAAAAAAACACACAGAATCACTTAGAACAGTGATTAGAACAGGGCTAGAAGACACAATATGAGCATTCAGCTAATTTATCATCTAAATTTCATCCCAAACCCAGTTATTTCTTCAATATTCCCACTATGGAGACCAGTCAATTGCAAAAAATATTTGATTAATGCTCCGTTTTTCTTACCAAAAAAATACAAAACAGACAGCAATCTCTTGGTTACAATCTAACAAAATGATTCCTAGAAGAGCCTTCAGGCCACTCACTTTAAAAATAGGCAACAACACCGAGAAAAGGACAGAGAGAAGTGCAGAACTTTGGGGTTGACTGTCAATTACCTCCCATCATTCCCAAAGCCATCAGTTTTACATCTCACCTCCACAGTATCATCCTGTAACATGACCAGGTATTTTCATGACACTCAAGATCAGCAATTTTACTTTAAACTTATTTTAAATAGCATCGTACTTTTAAAATGCCCAGTATGATTTGCTCCCTGCAATTATGGGATCAGAAAATAAAATCAAAGTTTTAGATTTTCCATATATCGGGATGAGTTAAATGACTAATATGCAAAGCAATGAGTGTATTAGAAATAATCCTCATTTAGAAATGGAAAACACCAAGCACCAAAACCCTAAGGGATATAAAGCAAGTTCTTGGAAGTGCACCCTAGAAACCAAGCACTATACTGCTGTTTTTTCAGAAACTTTTCCCCTATCAAAATAATGCTGCCAATTTTCTATAGGGTGTTATGAAAATTTGCCATGCACACACACACACTCTCAGGAATTCTTTTCCCTCCTTTCCACAGACACACACACATGAACACAAACCGTGCCGTGAAGCTCACAAAGGGCTCCAGAGAAAGTTGGCAGAAGCCCTGCCAGGGGACTCTGGCTGCCTGCTCTGCCCATCCTGGTGTTAAATATCACAGTGACTGCAGGAATTTGCTCAGGAATAAAAATCCTAAGCAGATCTTTGCTGAAGATTGATTTACTGTCCAATATGCACTGACAAACTAGAATGTGCTTTGTGCAGCAAAGAGGTTAAATCCAAGCTTTGTTGTTGTATAGACTGTTCTGCAAAATGGACTATTTGTATATGTTCACTAATCGAATTATTTTATTCTGCAGGTAAATATGATTCACATCTCAATTCTAAAGAAGCATGTACAATTACAGTACTACACAACATCCAGCAGAACTGTGCTTACAAAGATCTATCACTTTTTTTAAAATTAATGCTTATGACATTAAGCCTATATTAAAATGTTCGACTCAGTCATGTTCCTCAAACTACCAATTTCTAGATTTTATACTGTAATAAAATATTTAACTTTACAGTCCTGATACTTCACTGAAAATGCAGGCATTCTTTATACAGCAGTCCCTGAATTAATGGATCCAGACCTTTCCAGTCTCAAACCCAAAGGAACCGCCCACCAACCCCATCGCAAAAAAAGATTTTAAAAGTATTGGAACATTTGCTTTTCAGCAAAGAGCTGCTAAAAATATGCTGCACTTCTGCATGTGGATCATTATCCAGCTAAATCCTCCTTGAATGCCTAACCCCATTGTTTCCAAGCAGATGGCATTTAACCAACCTTTGGGGCTATTTTGGTCAGTGGGCTTTATGGTGAATAACTTTCTTTTACCTGTTATAAAGGTTTGGTGACCTTTTCCTTGATTACCCTCCTGCACTTGAGGCATGAGCAGTGTGAAGAAGAAGCTCAGGGGGCGTCTGTCAAAAAGCCCTCTCCATTTGGATGTGCAATAAAGGCAGCTGGAGATTGCCATTCCAACACCCTCAGTCAAATAAGCACATCACCTCACAGCCTCCCTCTGGTGGGGTTTGATGCTTTCACAGCTCTCAGTGCTAAATGAAAGGACCAGCTCTGCTCCTAAAAATCACCCACAGGTTTCTTTCGCTCACGCATCTCTTATGAGATCCAACTGCTTGTACATTACCCCCACCACACCTCTCGTGGCTGGAGGAACTTCTTGGTTCTGCTGCCACTAAAAACTGTCCCAAACCAGGGGGGAGAATTAAACTAAGAAGTAAGAGCACACCTTGCAGCACAAAAATACAAACAGTTTACTTTCTTCATCCTGTTAGGAGCTCAGAGACCAAGAGAATAAGAGGTGAAGAAAGGAAAACAGAGAAGTGTGAAGACTTAAAGAAGGATTGAGTGAGGGAAAATCTGGTCAGACAGCCAAGTATCATGAGAGGAAAGGACAGAGACCATCTAAAGTGAATGGCACAGGAGGATTGTGCCTTATCTAGAAAAGGGCAACAGAAATTAGTCCTGCATAGTGTGGTGCAAAGTAAGTTATTTCAGCTTTTTGTATATTGAATATTCCGTAGTTTAGTGTGGTCCTGATTTCTCACAGCTGCAAATAAAGGAAGAGATGAACTTTGTATGTTACAAGGCTACATAAAACAGAGCTCTGAAAAATAATGACTCAGATTGAGTTCCCCAAATTAGCTGATGCTTATGCTCACTGTTTCTCCACCTATGAAGACAAATGAGCATAAAAACCATCACATCATTTCTCAGCAGAGATAGTGTGAGCAGAGGTTCATTACTTTTGTGAAGTACATACAGGCAGATTTGATAAGTGTCACAGCAAAGTCTATAAAGCAAATAATACTGCGGATAGTCCTAGTGCAGTGTATAAAAACCAGGGCCATATACTCAGTCATGCAAGGAAGCAGAACTCTCAACAGCTGCTTCTGAAGCTTCCACCACTGTTTCTGCATACTGAAAGATGCAGAGATCTGAAAGCAAGAAATAGTTTCATGATGTAATTAGAGTTGGTGTGTATCCGCAGGAACAAAAAAAACCTGCAAAAATTATTTCAATTCTATTATTTCCTAACTCCTGACTGACTTTGCAATATCAGCCTTGTTCTAGGTTTTCTGTATTTATAGAGAGATAGAGAAGATTGAGCTATCTTGGAAGGATGGCACTCCTCTTCCTTGCAGTCTTCATTAGTTGTGTTTGGACTTCACACAGCATGACAAGCTGTGTCCAGCAAATAAGACATGTGTTATTTTTCTGGTAATAATAATGGCTTTACTTACTGTAAATGAAAAAGCCCCTGTTATTAAAGTGATTCACAGAATGACAGATATTCTTCCATTGACTGCACTGGAACAAGTCTCCTGCTGCTGAGATTACAATTAAAGCTTTCAAGACTGACATGGGAGAAAGGACTCTGTAGAGTTGTCATTTTGGGAAAACAATAAGACTGTCATATTTAAATAAAACACTCTTAAATACAGGAATAATTTCTGCGAATGGGCCATTTGTCTATTAGATATTAAAGTATCACCTGCAGGGATATCATGTGAAATAGAAATAATCATGACAAGAATGGAAAACAAGTTGCAAACAAGCTCAGCTATGTAAAAGTGGCTTGCAGCTGACCCTGAGGGAAGGCAGGTTGGTGATGTGGCATGTGCTTTTCCAATATGTGCTGTTTGTGGCTGCAGAGCTAAGCCAGGGAGTGCTGGGACCTGACAGCAAGCTTGTGGCTCCTGACACGCTTTGCAGGAAGCAACTGCTTTTAGAGGAACTGCTGGGGGAGGGAAGAGAGAAAATATACCACTGCAACAATTCTATTTTAGATCTTTTGTTAAAAATATTGTCATTGGTGTTACTTCAAAGAACAGAAACAGAAGGACAAGGGGGAGGGTGGAGGGAACAGGGAATGCATAGTGTGGATTTATTAATGCTCTGAAATGCTGTGTGAGGAGAAATTCCAGGAACACCATATGCAGCATTCAGGTCAAAGTCTAGAGGAAAGGCTGTGGATATGGATATTCAGCATGAAGTGAAGAGAGGAAAATATGTGCTTTTAACTTTTTTTAAAACCTGCCATGCCTCTTATGAAGTTTGTAAACCATCATGTTCTCTTCAGCCTCCTCCCATCCATAATGCCATGTCCCATTCTTTTAAATCATCACTGCTAGGCAGCTCCTGTATTGATTGTTACACCCACTCTTCTGTATATTATATATTGATGTTTGTATTTTAAGAACTGAAATAATAAAAACCTGGAAAAAGCTTCTGAAACACTACCAGAGCAGCATGTTAGCCTTTACTACCTGCACCACACAGCTGAAACCACATGCTTATAACTCTTCTCACCTTCCCCACAGCCATACAAGAAGGTTCTTGACAGTATGAAGAGCTATGTCAATCTTACTCTGAGGTCAAAGGCCAAATATATTTGGAAGCATCACACCAGAAGCTCTCTTTGGAAGCAGCAGAGGGGGACAGAGGTGCTTTCATGTTGTTCCACTTGTTCTTCAAGTGACTAATGAACTCCTCCATGAAAGCACTCAGAGTACATATTTCATTAGGTACAGTTTGAAATAGTGTAAATTTGCTGACAGCTCCCCCAAAACCTCACCAAGACCTCACTCTATGTCAGGTAACACTGCTGAAAACAATATCTTCTCTCAGAGAGCATTTTAAGATTTTTACGAAGTGCTCTCTTGAAGTATCTGTATGGTGTTTGCTTAACCCTAAAATTCTCTCTTTCTCCCCCTATCACACACAGTATCAGCATCCTGAAGAATTTCTGTTGAAATACATGGTTCCTGATGAGTAGCACCTCTGCACACAAATTTATCTTTGATTCCTCTGCAATGAGATATGATTTCTGTTTGTTCAGAACAGAACCCCACACGCTGCCTGGATACAAGCTGCTCCTTAAGATAAGGTGACTGTAATTTCAGTATACAGTGGTATATTTCTTGCCCTAGAATAATCTGACTTTATAGCAGCTGGATGTATGCCAGCTTCTAATTGTTTGTCTTTAGACTACAGGCTTTCTTCTAATTATTCTCTTTCTGGGATACTTGGCTTATCTACTCTTCATTTTGTGCTAAATATTCCTTACAAAGTCTTCATAAGCTTTCTGGCCTTCTTGTGTGTCTAGTATGTTCACTAGGAAATAAATTCTTTGATTATTCCAAGCCTGGCAGTAGAAACCTTTCCAAGTTTTAAAAGCCCATGTTATCTCATTTTCCTTCCTGTAGCCAATAGGCATTTCAGTGATTCCTTGGCATCTGAAAGCTGCCATCCTCTCTCCTCTAACAAGTTGCTAGGACATTTTAGAGATGTTTACAAGGGATCTGGGAAGCCTTGTTTGTCCAGCAGTGTCTCTTGTCCACTTTGATGCTGAGTTCTAGTAAATGAATACATCTTCCTGGCACTTAGACAATAAATTGTCTTTCCATAAGCACTGGTTTGTCCCTGCCTTTCAAATCTGGTAGGGGAAAGTAATTTCTTTCAGTTCTTGTCTCTATATGTGCAAAGCTCCATAAATAGAAAGGGCAGGGACAAACGGCATTTACTGTTCATACACACTGCTATTAAAGGAACTATATGCAATTTGTGTATATTCTGCACTCTCATTCTTTTGGGGCAAAAACATGCTTTGGTCTGTGTTGTAATTAGTTTAACAGCACTCCTGATTTCCAGGTTGTGTCCCTAGGAGCCAGCATACAACAAACAGACACTATTATTAAGCCAGCGAAAAGCATCAAGATTCTTTTAAATGTGATTAGCCAGTTGGCTTGTGCTAGTTAATAATTGGGCATCATGCTCACCCTGTCCACTACACAAAAAACAAAGCAGACATCCCAAGAGGCCAATTATAGACCTCTAGAGAGCTACCATTTTTTTTGAAGGAATCAACTACCTGGTATTAGATAACTTCTCGATGAGAACTGCAACTGCTATTTTATGCACTTTTAAAAATAAAACCTCTGTATTCAAATTTCAAAATATCTCTCTGGCTTCCAGAGTAAGCATGTGTCTACTTAAGAAATTAACTAATTTCATTCATTTTTAAACCCAAACTATTTTTTGATTATTAATTTATACTAAAAATAGCTCCTTATATGCTTCATGCATAATGAGGGAGAGTCTGTCTGAAAAAGGTTACATTTTAATGAGTACATTTTTAAAAACATGGGCGGGAAGTGGAACAATTACTCTGCCCTGGTATACGGAGAAACGGGGACACAGATCCTGCCTAATTAGCCCTCCTGCTGCTTCAGGCACACTCTATCATCCATGGAGGAGCTGCCACTTCTTCCACAACGTCATTTCAGAAACTAATCTGAGTTCTTGGAGCTTTCAGGGACTGTGATTGTAGTGTCACTATTGCTGAAACAGAGAAAATGAGGGAGGAAGAGGCAAAAGTCTTTTCCAGCCCCAAAGCTGGTCAGTGAAAGATCAGAGACTTGACCTCGTGTCCAGTAAGATTCAGTGCAGCTCTTTATCCTATTTTACATCTTGATTCAAAGCCTACTGAATTCAATGGTCAGACTCGCAGGAGCAACCAAGATTAAATCTTCTATTAAAAAACCTTGCAGTTACTCATTTCATATGATGAATCCAACTGTAGAAAGAGTGTCTTTAAATATCTTGAGATTTAATGGCAGTACAGTAGTAATTAATCACAAACCTTCTGAATTATTATTCTAGGAATATAATTACTTCGAAAACATTTCTGCAAAGTGAAAAAAACTTAACTGAGGGGGGAAAACCCACCTATATATTTGTAACTCTCAAGATACATCCTGTTTTTGAAATACACCCCTCTCATGTTTTAAAAAGAACAAATGAGAGCACAGCATGAACAATAAAATCCACACTAGATTACTTTACAGATTTCAATAAAGAGTCCAATGGCAATTCCTATACTGTACTTCATTGCAAAAAGTCACACCAACACATAAAGGTTCTGCAAAGTGATTAAAAACCAGAAGTATGAATGTATGTATTTGTGTTAAAATGAAATCACTTCAACCCATATTCAGGCTCCTGAAAGAACTGAGAAAATCTGGAAGAAGTAGGTTACTCTAAGTGTTGCCTGTTTGTTAGAATCAAAGAGACAGATCAGAAGGGATGGCAACTAAGGACTGCATGATCAAACTGATTCAGAAAAGTAGCTGTAACTTACACGATTCCCACAAACTTCAAGGGGTTTCCTAAGTTTTGTGGCTGGAAAATAAACTCAAAGCAATTCCTCTAGGAAATGTTAAAATGGAATTAAACATCATTACAGAGATTTTGACACTCTGCCCTCCAAAGATCCAAATTACAGAAACAGGACTGTGTACCTAATGATGTAATTACATGCGGTCATGGACAGTTTAATTATTGCATGCCCGAGCAAACCTTTTTTTAAAAAAATTGAGGGCACTGTTGGAATTTTCTTATTTCTATAGCTGACTGATTTTAAGTACATTGATAGTGTAGTCCTAGATTACAATGCCAGCATATAGAAATTCATTCCCTTCTGGAGCACCTCAACACAAACAAAAAGCACCCACACTCCATCGATTAAAAAGTCACCAATTGGCATTAAATGATACTTCCTGTTTGTTTCTCTTCTTAGAAATATTGGCTGTGATCAGACAGAACTACAAATGGTTTTCATTAAAAATTAATATTCACCAAAGTAATTTTTAAATTATTGGATAGTCAGCTGCATCTTTAGTGCCTAAACACTGCTTAAAGCCTATCCTTAGCTCTTACATTGCCTATAGAAAGTGTGACACATCTGATGCCCCTGAGAACTGCACAGTACTGCAAAAAAGCTGCCAAGCCCCATTTTGGGACCTGCTGATGCAATGCTGCTCATTATAAAACTACACTGGAAAGTCATTTGCATTAAAGAAAACGTGCCTGAATCAATGGGGGGCTCCACACAGGGGAGGTTCTACTGGCAAGGCAGGGGTTGTTTCAATTGTGCATTTATAAAAGACTCTAATTTGGATCATGCTGTTAGAGTCAGGTAATAACAGTTTTCCCTAGAGATTTCCTGCATTTCAGTGGTCACATTTGATCTATAAATAAACTTGGCAATTAGTAGAGGGGTTTTTTTAACCTTCTCTTTAATAATTCTGCTGGATTACCCAAGCCCAGTGAGAAACACATTTCATAAAATTGCCTAAGGTACATGGTAAGGCATGACAAGGGATGACCCACATGACATTGTAAAGCTGGGAGGAAGCACTAAAGTGCCTGTCCTTCATTATGACAAAATGCCAGTGGGGTTTGTGGTTGCCAATGGGAAACCAAAAGGGGGTCTTCAATTTTCCATTAAAAAGAAAGCATACACATAAATTCCTTCATACATCTGGACTCTTACGCTCCTCACTAAAAAGATACTATGAAAAGTTCTGTTTCTCCTAAATGTTTGGCAGCACTGGAAGTATTTATTACTTCAGTAATTTATTATTAGAACTTCAGTATTTATTACTCATCAGCTAATTAGAATTCAGAGTCATGAATATAAGTCCTTGCTCATCTAAATATCGGAAAATTTCACACAAACACCTTAGGAATCTACAACTGTATTTGGGGCTCTGCATTTCCAGCTACAAATGATTGTAAATTCTGGTCCTTTTATGATGAACATTTGCATCTTCATACAACCCTCCTCTGTCCCATGACCTCCAAGGGCTGGACAGTGACTTTCCCCAGTCCTACATCTGCCAGCAAGAGGGCAGCAAAAGGAGCTGTGTTAGAGCTGGGATGGAGAGCAGGTAGAGGGCAATTTAAACTCTAACCCAATAAGAATCTCTTTTGTTTTATTCTAAGCTTGGCTTTGCCTCGAGCCAATTCTCATTATTAAATGAAATCGATTCATCATTCCATAAGTGGGAATATGAATTGCCAAAAGGGAAAGCACCCAACTTTGCTGACCAGTAAATTGCTCAGAGACTTTTACAGAGAAACAATTTTTCCTGAAAACAACATTCACTTTCTGTTCTTGATTAAAACAAAAAGACACCTTATACAACAATTGCTAAAGCCACGCTTCTATTAATATTAATACCAAAAGCAAAGTGTCTTTGAGACTGAAAGGAAGGCAACTCTGCCTTGAGAAGCACCACATAAAATTAAAATTCAGAAACCTTCCTCAATCTGGAATCATTTTAGACCTGCATAGTTAAGAGTCTGTTCAAGAAGTCCTTTTCATCTATATCATCAGTTTTTTACATTCCACTAATAATTTAAGCACTGCCCTGTATAGTAATTACCTTTAAATGTAATTAAAAGTGCAGTAGCACCTTGCAAATTCATCCTTGGGGGGGAAAAGCATCTCAAAATGGAGACTATAATTTTAAGAGGACGAGGATGGCAGCAGCCAGGCAGATGATGGAATGAGTGTTACCACCCCCACGTGCACTACTGCCACACGTTCTCTCAGCATTTCCCCTGGCAGTTGCAGGCAATTCACTGGAGTTACTGCAGGACATGTTGGAATAAGCAGTCGCACATCACATGGAAATGCAGATGATAACTCATGTCAGCTCTACTGGGGCCTGCTTTTAAAACATACTTTAAGACAATACTAATTGCAGAGAAAACCCTATTTGCTTTAGATTTTATTTCCAAGGGTTCAGCTGTTTATCCCCCTGCAGATCCAAACATTTACTGTACTCTGAGAGTTCACTGTACTCTAGCAATTAAATTAATGGCTGCAGCAACAGCAAGAAATCCTTTAAACCCCTGTGGGCTTGTTCCTTTGATTAGACTAGATCAGTGAAGCTACAGCTATTTGCAGGCAGATTAGATAGGCTCGGGTTTTATTGCCATTTGCACTAGAGATTGAAAGGTCATGTTTGTTGACATCTTACCAAAACCCATCTGTGAAAGTTTACTTTAAAAGTTATTCTTCAGGAAGATTTTTAATTTTTAAAGAGTACCAGATGGATCTAAGAAGTAGAAATGACCTAACCAGGGCAATACAAAGCAGAGCACTCCATTTTTGCTGTGAGCAGCAGAACTTATCTGGCACCCACACATAATTTCCTTTTCTCTAAAAGCTAAGTTTGAACAAATTAGGAAATACTGGGTGCTATTAATATTAGGCTTTGGGGATGAATCACAAGGTAGTTCACAATCTGCATCTCTCTGATCTTGTTTGGGCTGAAGGAATGAGTGCCCTGTCTGCCATGCTATTTTTAAATGCATCATGCTTTTTCCCAGTACTTAAGCATCATGATGCTGATGTCGTAGGTAGCAATGAGCATGTCAGAGCACCTTACAAGCATTTACTTTCCTATTCTATTTGCAGTGTCAAATGCCAGACATTTTGGGATCACAAAATATCTGCTCAGCCTTGTGGGAACAGCACTGCCATTCCTGAGTTTCTGAGACAAAGATAAAAGAATAGGAAAGTTGCTGGCAGAGCTGGGAAGTGAATCCAGCCTTCTGCAGACCTTATTGCCAGCCTCAACAATGAGCTGACCACGATCTTCCAGATCTGCTCTTCTGCAGTAACACAACAATTTGTGCTTGAACAGTAATGACACTTTGAGGACTTCTCAAAAAACAGCAAGATGACCCCAGAAGTCAAACAGAAACCTATAAAAAGTGAGTTCACCATATATTTGCACTGCTGGGAAACAGCAGTAAACTCATGGAGTTTTGATCACAAATGTGTGGCTTTCCACATAATTAACTAAAGCAACACTTTCCCTGAACCTGCTTGTTCCACACACAGCACAGAGCTCCACTGGACATTAATGCTCAAACTGTTTGCTCGCTTTAATTTCAACACTAAAGTCAATAATACTACTCAAAAAAAACCTAGCCTAAAAAGAAAGTGCGGTGTAGTTTGCTATCACATTATTTACATCACCAAAATTTTAAATTTTTTTTCTTTCAGGTTTCCATTAGTATTTAAACATTTCATCAAAATAAGTATTGATTGATGGGATTTCCTTCCCCCAAATGAGATTTCTGTAACTTGGTTTTAAGAAATATGGCAGATTTTGAGATATTCTGAGCTTTTAATACTTGATCATTTTTATGGCGAAATTTGTTTAAACAACTCCAGAGAAAAACACCAAAAACTAAACATTTTTAAAATGTAAAAGATTTTGCCCTTTTTACCATGCAAGTTTCACACCAACTTATTCTACTCCTACTGTACTGCCAAGAGTAGGATTGCCTCAAGAAAACAAAACCTTTAATTAAACTCTTATGAGAGGATAAAAAGAAATTATACTTTACTTTTTTTCTTAACCATATTAAAATAGGTCTCTTAGGCCATTACATTATAAGTCTGTAATCCCACTCACTGCCTGTGCTGCTGGTGTGGAGCAGATGTCTTCAACCCTGCTCACAAAGGAAGAGCTTTCTGTATGGATTTATGGCTCCTAAGGAGATGAAAGGTTTCTGCATTTAATTTTGAAGGATGTGACTTCACCTGAAATGTTCAGGTTTAAGACTTCTTGCAAACAGTAGAAGTATTCACTCCTCCACCCCTGTTGCAGCCCTGGAAATTCTAGACATTTTTCCCTCTTTTAATTGATAGTACATGGAATTATGCTAGAATCATAATTAAAATAAAAATAAAATAAAAAGAACAAACTCAAAAAGGATATATGTAACCATTTCCTAGCAGTTTACAAAATTATCTTTATTGGAATATATCCTATTTTCTTAAAACACCATATAAAAAATGCATCCAGAAAAAACATTTCTTTGGTCAGTCAGCTCTTGAGAATTCAATTTTTGCTGTGTGTTTTATTGTTTAAAAATTTTGAGGGGTGTGGAGGGTTAGAGAAGACAGGAGACCAATGCCACACATCTTCCTAAAAGTCACAAGATCAAAGCACTCCCTTGAAGTATCTTTCAAAACATCCAAAGGCAAAATTTCCAGACTGTTCCTTATGTGTTTCTCATTATCTTGGCTCCCCAAAAGAATGCCTTGAACAGCCAGTGCTGAGTTGTTTTCGACTTCTAGAAAATACACATTGCAAAACCAAGCACCAGTAGTTCTTCATTTCCATTTGATATTTTTCAAATATTTATATGACACTACAGAAATGTGTTCTAAAGTGAAACACAGAAGGTAATGAAACTGATCTTAAATGTCTTCCAATTTCAAAAACCATTAAGTACTTTACGGCTTCTGTACCTGCAGCTTTTCTGTTCAATACCTGTGCAGGAATCCACTGAGAACAAGCATGTGAGGAAACCACAAGGCAGCAAGAAATCTGGGCTGTGACTGCCCTCCTGATTCCATCTCGCCTTCATTTCTTCACACCCTGCAGCACAGCCTTTACTCGATCACAGCTTTGCTAAGGACTCTAAGGAAAGGTATTATTGTTTCATATATAAGGCAGTAGCAACAAAAATATCTCCTGGACTTAGTTTTTGTACATCTTTGCATGCAAAAGGGGGAGAGAAAGCAAGAAACCTACTGGGTAAAGTTTCTGTGTTGGTTTCCTAAAGAACAGTTGCCTCCTACCAGAGAATAAAAATTCTTTGCATTCATGTGAAACACTCTAACTCTTCCCAAAAATTTCCACTACAGTTTCAAAGTTAAAATCACTTGATTCTCTAAACAATAAAGTTCACAAAAGAGAAATGAAGAAATGTATCAACTCTATGGCATCTTTGATTTTTTTATTTGTAAACTCTCTTTACAGCATGCACTGGTAACAAAACAGGGAAGTTAGTCATTCAGGCAACTGATATAATTCAATAAACCACTGAACTTGAATGCTCATCTTGGGTAATAGCAATTTACCAGTTGCATGATTGGCACAGTTCTTTGGAGAGAATTCAATTATAAAAGCAACATTTTATCTGCCTTTCTTTCCAGGTTCCAATCTCTCGTTTTGGGTTCTGTAATAAAAATTAACACCAACCACAGAATCACATGTTTATTTGCTTTTTCTCACGCTTCCCTGTCTGTAGAAGTCAGCCTTATGTAACCCTCTTAACTCAGAGTGACTACAGAAACATGGACCAGTAACTTGAGTTTATAAAATGTAAATATGTGTTCATCAAAGCATTGCATGTTGTCCAGAACAATGGCATTACATACCAGCCAAAACCCTTGGATGCATTCTGTTGGAAGTGAACCCATTCCTTCCTGGTTTTTTGTGTTAACCAAATTTTAAACTTGTACATGTGTTCTTTCTTTCCTCAGTTTGTAGTATAAGGCTTTATCTTAAGCTGAAAAGGAAGTTCTTACACCTAGGAAAGCCCATTTGCCGTTGTTTTGTAGTGACACAGCTTCCTAGAAAATTTATCAAAAGTGTGACACCTGCCAGATGTTGCTTCTCAGTAGGAAGCCTTTCCAATTGCCTAGCAGGTATGTTTCTCTTCCTCCCAAGGTTTTTTCCTAGGATTTCCTTTTTTCCCACTCCCAGTCTTATGGCACTAAAAATGCCTCAGTTATCTGCAAAATGTGAGAACTTGTATATTAAAAATTTAGGTGCCCAGTTCACTGAACCCTTAGGGTCCTGTGCTGTCATTACAGTGGGAGGCAAAGTTTTGTGATATTTTCTGTCCCAGATTAGCCCTGGCTAATTTTTCTAATGCTCTTCAGTCTAGAGCACCTTTTCAGCTTTTACCGCCAATTCAGGGAGAACATGAATGGCATTTGAGTTCTGTAGTCTTCCTGCTTTAGGTCACCAGAAAATTACAATGAAGTTTCACACAATTGATACGTTAATATACTGGCAAATAGGCAGATGGGAATGAGGTCCTCTCATTACTATTCAGGAGCAGGGAGGTGTGATTAAACGAAGGCTCTAGGGAGCATGGCAAACAGGAGTGGGCAAACAGGGGAGTGGCACATCAGGGCGTGGCACATCTCTGAGGGCATGGCACATCTCTGAGGGCGTGGCACATCTCTGAGGGCATGGCACATCTCTGAGGGCGTGGCACATCTCTGAGGGTGTGGCACATCCCTGAGGGCGTGGCACATCTCTGAGGANGAGGGTGTGTCACATCCCTGAGGGTGTGTCACGTCTCTATGGGTGTCGTATGGCAGTTCACGCAGGCAGGGCAAGCAGGAAGGGTTGCAATCACCCTCCTGCTAGTGAGGTTTTTATTTTGTGTTGGGGTTGGTTGGGTTGGGTTTTTTTTTAGCAATGGTCTCCAAATAATCAAAAGCTATAGCTAGAAAAATGTACCAGCCCAAACAGAACTCCCCAAACAGGACACATCTNCAGGGCAAGCAGGAAGGGTTGCAATCACCCTCCTGCTAGTGAGGTTTTTATTTTGTGTTGGGGTTGGTTGGGTTGGGTTTTTTTTTAGCAATGGTCTCCAAATAATCAAAAGCTATAGCTAGAAAAAACAGAGCTCCCCAAATGGGACACATCTGTCCAGACCCCTTCCTGTAAGGAGTGTTTGAGCTGTCAGTAGTACCAGGGGATGGTGCAAAAGACACCTGTGTGCGGTGAGAACAGGTGAATGATCTGTGATTCTGAGGTAATACTCTGGAAATTTTGTAGTTAACTGCAATAAACAAACTGGTTTTAAGTTTAGGTTGCTAATTTGTCATGTTTGAACTTACACAGTTCGTGCACTCCTGCAGTATCTCCCAGAGACACATCCCTCCAGAAGGCCTGGGATGCACGTGCTTTCACTCTTGTCTGATTACAGTTCATTGTTTTTATCCATAAGCTGGTTGTGCTGAGTGAGGTCCATTTTGGAGGTATTTAATTGTAAACAAACAATAACAGGTACAGGATCTCAGATAAGAGCCTATGGACCTAGTCATTAGTGAAAGCACTTCCTAGGGGAAAGACTATCAACTCTGTTAAATACTCTATGGTTTTACCCTAGTGATTTTTGTTAGCAAAAAAGAGACTGTCTAAAAACAGATACAAAAGCCTGCAGATATTAAAGCCCTATCGTGCAACTATGGTCATGATAAAATATAGTATTCATGGTCCCCAGCAGCCTGGAGCAGGGACTCTAGTCCCAACCACCTCACCCTGGCAAGTCTGCCACTGGCCTTTACAAAGCCTTTGGAAGGTGCCAGGAAGTGGCAACATTTGGATCAAATTTGCACCCTGAAGAACCTGTGCCAATAGCAAACAGATCACACATCAGACCACCATGGAAGAGAAGACTGGATCAGCCACAGCATAACAACAGTTTTCCAAGAAGGATGCACAAGCTGTTCTGAGCACAAGCCACAGCTTGACAAAACTTGAGAACCATCTTGAGGAGAAAGCATTTTTCACAGCTATTGCCACCAAATCAGACAGTGCAGGTGTGACCAGCCTGCCCTCATCCTGTCACCCCCTGTGGCATCACTGGGCACAGCCTCACCCAGGAACAGGCTGCAGACACTGCTCCAGTGTGACACACAAATGAAGCAACATTTTATAACACAGACTCCTGAAAGTACAAAGATTAAAGTGCAGCGCTTCTGCTGACTGCATTTCTTTCTAGTCCATGGATGCCATTTGGGGAATATTCTTTTCATATTATCTTGTATTTTCAATTTAAATGAAGCAGCATTACCAGCATGTTAAAGAGTTCATTCATTAGAATTAGAAACTTTCTTATAATTCTCTAATACTTTTTCTCAATAATAGCTTTTAAAATTATCTCACTGCCTATTTGTATACTTGTACATACATTCCCTCCGTTTCCAATCCATTATATTGAAGCACAGCACATAGATTTCTTTATTCCAATATTGGCAATTCATGGATTTCCAGTGTGGTTAATTCACCCCTACTGATAAAACTCTCCATGATACTCATTTCACACAGAGAACCATCATATTTCATGCACTCCTCAAACTCATTACTCATTTCTAAAATCTGGGATTTTTTTTTTTAAGCCTTTGTACATTTTGGATTAATAGAAAGTCCCAAACCCCTAAAGACATTACTGTTCAAATGAATAGAAATGGCTTTTTGATCTTAAAATTACTGCAATTATCATATCACATAAATTGCAGGAAAATCAAGTGGCTTGAATAAACACTACTTGCTTCCTCCCAAAAATTGGAATCTACCATTTGCCTCATTGAATGCTAAAGCATACAAGAGAAAAGTCTGGTTTTATTCTTCATGTTATATTAAGTAGATCAAGTTTCATTAGGAATGTGTGCATATTATTAAAAAACTCAGTTAAGTCTTGATTTTTCAGGAAAAGTAGATAAATCAGGATTAAGTCTAATTTTTTACCATCAATAAAACAAGTAAAAAATGCTGCATACTTTTTAGAATTGCAAAGTTCAGCGATGAAGTCCCTCAGGCCTTAATTTCCCAGATGTCAAAGACTCTTAGGAATTTCAATAACGGTTATTAAATCATCTCATAGTACTTCTCCACAAGCATAGAGCCATTCTCCTGTAATGTGGTATTGGTTTTAACCCCTAAATTTTAAAAATACAAGGCATACCAGACCAGAAATACACTGATTGCACATGTTACTCTCAGAAATGTTCTGACAGTCAAGGTTTCTGCTGATGCTTTTTCTCCCTCCCCATTGTGTCTTATTAATCTCCAGCACATTGCTTTTCATGACTTGATAAAAGTTCCTTTTCTGTTTGAACATTCCACAGCAATCCATCATTGTCTAAGGCAGAATGGGTGTAAGTTATATCCTCTGCTCAAAGAATAACCTCGGTGCCTCCTCTGATAGTGACATTCACGTTGATATCATCGTGACAGTATTTACGACAGCAATGGCAGGGACAGAACAATGTTCTCCTCCATCATGATTGCTGAGGTGGAAGGAGTTACACACCAGAGATTAAGTCGAGTCAAAGTGCCAGGTACTCTCAAATCAGCAACAAATACAGACTGGTTTTGGTTTGATATCACTGCATTATGTGGTCCAAAACCATAATTAGTTGATCAAATCACATGACAAGTTTGTTTATTCACCATCTGTCAGCACCTCTAGGTAGTCACCTTCTTCCAGAAGAATATCTCTGCCTGTATTCCTGCTTTCCCAGATGTCGTGGTGATTTTCCTACCTGTATCCTATCCATCAAAGCCATGTAACAACCTGCTGGCAGCAAACACAGCAATGTTGGACAAATTTTCCACAAAGCCTTTTGCTATCTGCCGGGAGGCAACAACAGATTTAGCACAATTCAGCCTAATGATACCAAAACATGTGCTTCCAGCTGAAATGCTCAAAGACACACTCTGAGCATTATGAATTGTTTGGGAAGGCCGAAAACAACTTGAAGATTCTCATTCTTCTGGCTTCTGCTCTTCTGGAGACTCACTGCCCTTCCAAAATCTAGAAAGTGCATCTGTCTTTCATTAATGGCCTTGAAGAAAGAGAAGGGAAAATAGGGATACTGCATGGGAAAAAAAATCTCTTCCTTTCCTCCCACTGCAAAAGGAGTGATGTGTAAGTTTTTCTCCCCTTCCTCACCAGTATTTACAGAGCACAAGGGGCAATGTTCTTACAGCCCTTCCAGAAGAGATGCAACAGCAATAAGACAGTTGTTTACAGACCTGAATGCTAAAAAGGAAAAGCACAAGGACATAGGAATAGAAATTCAATGCAGATGGCTAACTGGAGAAGCCTGTCAACAAAGGAAGGAGGTGAACGCTTGTCCTTGAAGAAGAAAAAGTTCAAAAATAAGTTAAAGCATCTCTTAAAAAGATATACTAAAATAGTGTTTATTAACAAAATATTTCTCATTTTTCAGAAATAAATGCTTTAATAACTACTGGCTCTTAAATTGAAAATATATTTGTGTTAATACTTCAAATATTCTTTTATGTTCAAGAACAGAACAAACCCTTTTGATTTAATCAAAACAAAAATATTTGGAAAGTTTTCATTCTGTCCTCAGCAAAGAAAATATAAGAAGGAAAATGTTGTTTCTACTCAAGTGGCTTAAGCAGCACACGTGGCTATGGTTGTTAAACTAACCACCCAATATTACTTTCTAAGGTTTGACCAGGACTTTTGCTAGTTTTGTCTTAGTTCCTGCTTTTTTCAGTCAGCAGATTTCTCTGCCTAGATATTTTACTAGGTCTCTTTTCATGTCCAACATCTCTGTCTTTTCAGCCTCAGCTTTGCAAGCAGAGATACAGGGCATCAAAGGAACAGCTGAAGTACCAAAAACAAGCAAGCAAGAGAAGGCACCACCCTACATGACAGGCTCCCCAGCATTTTCGTGCTCATGTTTCCACAATTTCAATTCAACATACTGAACAAAAAAAAATTATCAAATAACTAAAACCTTTCACTTTTTGACACCATTATGGTTTGTTGACAAGAAAGAATTTTTTGAAGGCAAGCATAAATTTGATTGGAAACATGGGATTTCTGCTCAGCTGGTTAATGGGGGTTTTAAAGAGAATATAAAAGTTAATTTAAATTAAAAGTCAGTGTTTCAATTTATAAAACTCAACATAAGTGAAAGGATTAGACATAAGACTTTCTAATATCAGTTCAATTATCAAAGATAATGTGTATGGCAGGAAGCATTCTGGCACATCAAAGAGAAATAAGTTACAGATGTCTTTTGTAATATTTATCAACTTCTCAATCTAACATACTTCATGCACACGTATCTCTTGCACTGTTTGGAGATCTTCATAATCCATCCTTTCTTTGATTAATATTCAGCAGTGCAGGAAGGAAAGTTCATGGGATTGAGCCCCTCAGTCACACCAGTTGTTGGTTTGTGCCCCTGCACTGCTCCTGCACTGCTCCAAGAACCCCTCCCGTGCTGTGCTTGCCTCTCTCAGCATCCAAGGGAGAAGGCAAACCCAAACAGCTCAGAGAGCTGCAGGTTTGCCCAGTTCCAAAGCAGCACAATCTAAACCTTTCCTCTGGCGCTGCTACATAAAAAAACATCCACCAGGAAAAAATATCTATATACCCCAGCCAGTGTAGTGTATAACACTGAGTACATAACTCCCAATCCCTGACTAACCCCGCTGGCTCAGGGGGACTGGTTTGTTACTGTCTGTCAGCTGTGGGAATGTTTCTTACAGGAAAGAGAAGCAAGAGGAAACATATCAAAGTAAGAATACAGCTGAGAGGAAAAATCTGTAAAACCAAACCAGTTTTCTAGATCAAGGCAGATTCTTCTACATTCAGTTATACCCCAAACCTTTTTGTTAGTTACTTATATTTTATTTTTTTAATACAGATCACTGACTCCATAGATTATCTAGGTGTTTGCTATTTAGGACAGTACATGTACCAAGCTTCATCAAAAAGCAAGAAATATTCCTAGGCTAATTTTTTTAAGTGCCTTCCTGTAGAACCCTATATCCAACTCCCCCATGCCCCTTCACAAGCCTGGCAATACTGCCAATGTTCCAGCACCTGTGTTTCCAAACCTCATTCACTCTCCTACCAGGACTATGTGCAGTAATGCACATATAACCAACAATAAATACTTTAACCGTAGCAAAGTGAGGCAGTATCTATCAGACAGATGAAAAAATATATGGAAGCATGTTAGAGTGGCATAGGTTTCCCATCATTTGTGATTTACCTCCTTCTGTGAATTACAATGAGAGTTTGGGATTTATGTTTTCACTTTTAACTTCAAGCATTCTTAACTGAATTTTGACTAAATTTTTGCTTGTTGGAATATGAACGCAAAAATGTTCTCTGTTAGTTTCTGTTTAATTTCTCTTAGTTTATCTCATTAAACAACTACACTTTAATGCACTTAAAATGAGAAGAAATTAGATAAACAATTCAGAGTCCAGCAGATCCTAACAGGGTCACTGTGTGTCACACAAACACCTGCCAAACATATGCTTTGAGAGAAACTTTTAATTCTCAGTTTATTCATTGGTAACAGTACTGTGAAAGAGCTGGACAGAAAAGCAGCATAAAGTCTGATGAGAGGTGACTTCAGGGTTGCCATGGAAATTTGTCTGTGAGCATTCCTCTGTGTGTATTTGAGTGTCAAAAAATTCTGCACTGGGCAAATTTAGCAGATAAGGAGCCTGAAGAAGCTTGGAGAAAAAGCCTGCATCCCACAGCCAAATCATGCGAGGAACTTGACGCTAGCAATGTCTTTAAATTTCCATCAGCATCTTACACCTGTGAATAACTGATGTGCAAAGCCAAAAGCACTGGATCACCCTCACCCAGGCAGAGCACAGCCAAATCACTGTGTCACCCTCACCCAGGCAGAGCACAGCCAAAGCACCGTGTCACCCTCAGCCAGGCAGAGCACAGCCAAAGCACTGTGTCACCCTCATCCAGGCAGAGCACAGCAAAAATCACTGTGTCACCCTCAGCCAGGCAGAGCACAGCCAAAGCACCGTGTCACCCTTACCCAAATCACCGTGTCACCCTCAGCCAGGCAGAGCAGCCTGTGGCTGATGCTGACCTCAGCCTCGGGCTGGGCTCTGTGTGCTGAGCACCCACTGGAGCTCAGAGTGCTCAGATCAGTGACCAGAACACAGCCTTGGCCCCAGTGCTCACACGAGGGTAAAATGGGAAAACAAAAAGTGCTGCCTTTCCAAGAGCTGACATGTAGAAAGCTGCTTAATGCAGAACTCTCTTACTGTACTTTTTGTTTTAACCCTCTGAAACGGCCCTGCTCTGTGTCACAGTTCTGACTGAAATATGAATTTAACTTTTACCTATGGGTCTAGATAAATAAGCATTGCCTCACACCTTAAAAATTGTTCCTTTAACAAGTCTTTGCTTCCAAATAACTCAGAATATTTCTTATAGAAGAAAGTGTAAGCAGAAAAAATTCACACAGGGACACAGAGAAAGGCATTTTGCAAAGAACTGGAGTTTCCTCACCACCTTTCTGGCAATCTGCTATTTCTAAGCAAACCTTAACAATCTGATTTTGTTTAGTAACTTGTTTTCAGTAGAAAAAAGACCTCATATTAAAATGGAAACATATTGCAAGAAGAGGTTGCTTTAAGTAACATTTCCTACAGGTGAATTGTTTAAATGAATTCTCACCTTATGATAAGCTTAAAACATTTCACCTTTATCCTTTTGGTTAATTTTACTTTAATGCTTCTAAAAACTAAAATGTTTTCCACTTGAGAAATACTCATACTTCGTATGAAAAAAGAAATCCATCAGCAGGAGATATTTTCATCCTAGAGAAATTATATTTTCAAACCACAGAAATCATATTTTCTTTATGATCCACATATTGTAATTTCCTGAATGCATTTGAAAGTGACCTAAGTTTAAGTTGTGGAAATAATCCAACTTTCATTCTGATTTATTTCCAAATACTTTTTAATTATTTTAATAAAGAGAACTTTTATAGATTAGGATTGCTATGTCCTAACAAGTTGTGTCCCCAAACTGTATTAAGAAGCATTCTACAATGATATTATCACATGCTAAAGATATACCTTATTTTATAATTTGGGATATTTGCTCTTAATTAATGTATGAGAAATGTCACTGAAGGATTGACTACACTGCGCAGGTATTATTAATATAAAGGGTGTGTTCATTTGTGAGTGAGCACACACATATCCATATTTACTTTTTGCAAATACAGAATGGTGGTGGGGTGGCCCTGGCTGGATACAAGGTGTCACCAAAGCTGCTTTTCAGAACAGGTTGAAAACATTCAAACCATAACTGACAAGTCTGGGAATGTTTTTATGTTCAAGTTATAAGCATTGAAAGAAAAGGAGTTTGTGACAGAAATGCTGACAAAACATTATGGCCATTCTAAACACAACACTGTAATTATGTTCTTCAATTGCCAGCTGGTTGAAAGAATTGCCACCCAGGACAAAACTCTGATTTCTAGCTGGAAACAGTCAATCAGAATTCCCGGATTATAGAAAACTCCTACAAGACACTATTATCTATACAGCCACAGCCAGAAGGTGTCAGGGAATCAATTCATATAATATGCCAGCTTAATAAAATCTGCATGCAAAATTTATGAATACAGTAATATTCCCTTATATTGTAAGTTATTAATGGTCGATTTAATGACTATCTACAGCTGAAGTGCTTTGGTTCTGTATATTTTAATCATCCTTAGGCATTTATTTAAATGCATTTCATTTTATAGCCATCAGCTCCTCACAGATAATACAGCCATTACATTCATATGGAGACATGTGAGGAAGCTACTAATTCTGTCTTTAAGCTGTTATTGATCCCTTAAAATTTACTACATAAGGAACAGAACTACATGTGCTATTACAACAGTCCTTGTTCTAGTGCCTAAACTAGACTAAAAAGATATTTATGAGGAGCACTCTCTGTATAATCATTCTAATATCTCTTTATGTTTACAGTGCACAGCCCTGCATTGCTGGAAAATCAACATTCCCTGAAGATGAAGAAAAAAAGTTGAATTCAAATACCAGTATCCTTAAGACGAAGCAGTGTTCTCCTCACTCCATATTTACATCAAAACAACAGGTTTGCTAAAAGCTTTTTAAAAAAATTTTAATGAAGGTACTATTCAAAAGTTTGTTTTGAAATAGTCAATATAAATAGCCCTATAATAAGTATGTGAAACTTCTACTTGGATCTATGATTGGGCATGATGGAAAACTAAAGAAACCAAGTTCTAGGAGACTGGAGATTTTCTTTATTATACAGAAAACAGTATCTTTTAGATCAAATCTGATTATTGTTCCATTAAACTTGTTATAAGAGACCTGAGAATCCCTAAAAGCCAGCAGAAAAGACTGAGCCTCCAAGATGGAACACAGCAGTTGTTAACAACTGAAGTGCAAAGTACATGCTGAACACAGTCCCTGACTCCAATAAAAGCCATAAAAAAATTGATGAGATGCAGTTTTCACCCTACTATTTTTAAGACAACTAGTAATCATTAAATTAGGGCTTTTCTATTTGTTTGCTGATTGTTTGGCCTGTACAGCCAAAGGAAAAGGAGTTGAGAGACTCTGCACAAAGAGATAAAGGACACTACATATGAATAATTAGTCCACTTTCAAGTAAAATCTATAAGCAAATGTATCCTCCTAAGGAAAACCTGAGTCACCTGCGCTGGAAAGGATAAAAGACTTACTCTAAATCTCATGTTTATTTTCCATATCATAACTCAGTTTCTCTTATGATTCAGTTTGAGATAAATAAAACCCTTACAGAATTTAGATCTGCTCCTCTAACTGTAATGGCTCACAAAGCTATTTCTACTTCAAGATATCTTATGAATACAGGTAATTATAATTCATTAAAATGCATTTTAATCCATTTCACTTTTTCCCATCCCATTTCATATGCACAAACATTGGACTAAAGCAACAAACTAACCTGAGTATGGAATCAGCTAAATTATGTTGTACTAGTGCTGCAGCTTTTTGAAAATAAAACACATTCCTGATCAACACTACCAGGAGTATCTGAATATACAAATTACACTCTCAGATGTATTTTAACCTGTAGAGTGATTACAATATTATATGCTTAGTAAAATATTTCAAAGGCTATTAAGAGAAATATGATTCTTAAATAGGAAGACAGTCTTCATTTCTATTTTACTAATGATACAATAAACAAAGGGTTTCAAAACCAGTGAAAATAATTTAAGAACCCACACAAACTCAAACTATTTTCATATGGATCTATGCCTCAGGGAATCGGTTTAGTGTAATTTCTCTACTGTCTAATAAAAGGCAAAACCCTGTAAAATCTTCATTTTGGGTCACTATTAGTATCTCTCCTCCACTCTGTGGCCTACTTATTTTGACATACAATCTACCCCTCTGCCAAATCTGTCAGGGAATTAACTTTTCCAGCCTAAAGATAAAGTCTAAAATGTAAATGTTATCATGATACACACATGATAAAGGTTCATATCCAAAATCCTTTATACTTATTTCCTTGCAAATTTAGCCCAAACTGGCAATCTCAGTTAGGAAAGACAGTTGAATCTATGAAAAAGCAATGTATTGACCTCACACATACATCATTCCTTTTATTTAGAATAAATTTTAAATGTGTAACCAAAGACGGTAATATGTAATAATGTGTTTTATTATTACGGTTTCATAAAGCTTTAAAATTATATTTTTGCTATATAAATACAGCATCTGCTCCTAGAAAGTTCTACTCCAAGCGAGTTTTATTAAATGGTCTCATTTGAATAAGTAGGAAGACCTTAAATTAATAAGGACTACAGACACAAGGTCACAGAGGTCAAATCAGCACTGCTTTGACTGCTCTTCTGCTTGTTTTATTCTGTTCTGTAAGCTAAGTGCAATAAAAAACAGAACCTGATGATGAAAATCACACAGGAATTTGTTTATGTTGTACACATGACTCGGTCAGTGCCCTGGGCTCTGGCCTGCAGCTTGCTGGCACAGGGATTTCTCTCCTGGAGCTGCTTTGCAAGGCAGGATCCTCTGTATTCAGAGGTGCAACACACTCTGAATAGGAACAACGTTCAGCTTGGAATCATCTGATAAACACTGTCCCCATTCTGCCACCAAGCCACAGCACTGCTGCAGCTGCAGCCCCCTGGCACATCAGGCACTGCCCACCCAGCTGCTGGGGGATGAACAGCTGGCAAACCCCACCCAAGTTTTGTAATTGGATTCCAGTGCTTTAAAAAGAAAAAAAAAATATGGCACCAATAACTTTTCTCTCATTGCCAGACTTTCCTAATCAGTACAGGGCTTTATCTCACCATCTTTTGCATATCCAGGGAAAGGCTACTGTTCAGCTACCTGGTAATAACACACACCTCAAATCATCCACACCATGTTCAAGGTTCCCATTTCCTGCTTGAGCAGTCGTTTGACAACTTGTGAAGTGGGAGTTCTGGTGAGATTGAAAACCTGTTGACTGAGGAAGAAGCCCAGAGCAGCAAGGAGCAAAAGAATATTCAAAAGATTTTAACACCCCGAAAATAGGTACTGGAAATCACCTGGCCTTCTGTCAGCCCATTCAAGCACATTTACATTGTACAGGCACTTAAGAGAAAACATCCTTCCACATAAATTCCCAAGCTGCCAACTTCAGCCAGGTTTTAAGACTTGCACATCATGAACAAAAAGTAAATTAGAGCATTAGGATTGCGATTTAGGTTTGATATACAAATCAAGAAGAACTCCAAATTACTGACAGTGTATCTACAGGCAGGGGAAAAAAGAGGGTAAAAAAAAAAGAGAGATGTTTCCTCAGAGGCTGTATAGAGCTTACCAGAAATTGCAAAATTCAACAGAGAGGTAAAATAAAAGCCAATTGTTCTAAAGTCCGTGCTAAATTCCATTGTTTGTGGTTAATCTATAGGAGCACCTCACAAAGGCAGTATTAATACTTTCGGACAGCATGTGTTTACCTAAGCAGCTACAGAAATTTGGAGGGTGGCTATTCTTAGCCATCTACAATGGTTAATCACATATTTTTAAAGCTTCAAAGCACAGAAATGCCTGTGCCAGGAAATGAGTGGCGACTCCTATCCCTGACTAAATTACCAACACCTAACATAGAACACAAAGGCAAGGCACAATCCTGTCTCAACACTGAAATGACATTAATGTGTCTGTTTCTACAGCACATCATGCAACCACCACCACACAGCTTCCCTGATCACTCAGTGTTTGCTCTGCCCTTGCCACTGACCTGGATCTAGACCAGCTCTTAGTAATAAAAGCCAAGTTGTATACAAAATACTCATTATAGGCACCACCACTGCCCAAACTCTATGGAAATTCCAGGAATCCTGAGAAAATTGCATGTTCTGTGCAGTCAGTTAAACAATTTGCAACTTCATCCTGTTTTCACTGCAAACAGCAGCTGCTCCTTCAGCTCCTTTTTCAGCTCTGCCACTTCCCGCTGGAGAGAACAGCGTGGTTGGCATCTGCAGGTCAGGGCCAAAGCATAACCTTTGGCATGACTCACATTCAGCAGAAAGCACTTCATAAAACATTGTTACACTTTTTGTCCCAACAGGCAAAACGCACTTTCACAGCTCATTCATGTCTCAGGTGTAAGATCTTAATTATCTAAAATCAAAAGAGATTACTCAGCATTTATTTCCATGGATCATATTTCAACAAACTGCAGAAATGTGCTCAGCTTTAGGCACCTGAGTGGCCTGTTCCAAATATGTGGCACTTCCTGACCCAGGCCAATGACTTCTTGAGTGTTTAAGAAGGAAAAAATCCTTGTTGTGATTTCAGTTTAAACTCTGTCAGAACAAAGGTCTGGGCTCTGAATTTAGGCCTCTGAGAATAGATGGTGAAATTGCAGTTCTACTGCAAAGACTCTGTATGGTATTTTTCCTTTCTCCTGATCAAAAATGTCAGTCAGAAAATAGTGGTTATTGATGTATTTTTATGCTACAAACCCCTGTAATCTAAAGATGGCTTTAATTTTTAGCAGAAGTAAGAGCAGAAGTTAAAACATTACCTCTAGTAATACCTTAGACACTTAATACGTGACATGACCTACTGAAAGTACTTTTCTGATATTACTGACATTTGTTTAACCTATAACATTAATTCTTTGTAGCTCAATAAATCTGAGTATCTTCCCCCTGTATCATCAAAAGACTGATACTGACAAAGAAAGTCAATCTGCGGCCCCCACAAAAATAATAGCTTTCTATTACATTTGCCATTTCACCTGAATAATTCCTGATAATCATGAATAATGATGTTATTTGACATTCTAAAGATATCATGCTGTGCAACTTCAATCCATCAGTCACTGTCAGGAAGGTCAAATATTTGTATTCCATTACATTATGCAGAGTTCATTAAACAGTTAAATAACATTATACACCTTAATTATACTTCCAAATGAAACTAGCACATATCATTTAGATTTTAGAGTCTGTGTGATGCATCTCCATTTAAAAGAAGGATCATGATTTTGAATATTCGCTCGTGACAAAGAAATATATTGAAACTTCAAATAGTAGCTCTTCAGCTGTAGCAAATCCTGATGTGAAGATGAGCTCACTCGATACACCTAAAAACACACCAAGTAAGTTTATCATATTATCTGCTGTTACTATGGGTTACTTAGTGATCCTAACAAGGGCTCAAACACTGAGACATAACTGCCACAGGAAACTGATTGCTGACTAAAGCTGTCTGCATCCAAAATGAGAATGTAGCATTTATGCAAGGAAACTGACAGCAAAAAAAGAAGAGGAAATTTGTTGTCAGTAACATTTTCCTCTTCTTGAAAGCAATGATTTAAAGTTTATCTCAGCACAATTCAAAATCCACTGCAGTGGTTCAAAATCAACATGAGAAAAATGCAAGACCCATATTCAGATGTGGCATTATTTTATTGATACCTAACATTCAAAACCACTACACTCAGCCCAGGTTCTCAGTGTAAATAGTTACTACCAAACTACTACAGGAAGTAATCTAAAAGACTTGCTTTGCATGAATACAACTTTTTTTTCCTCCCATCAGAACAATTGTCAAGAAAAACAGTAAGAGGTTCTTAGACAGTCATTAAGCAGCTACCAGCAGCTCTGTATTGATTTAAAGGGCTCTTTAAGAAATCAAAGTCCTTGTGACTTAGTACTAAGAATCCCCTTTCCACCACAATCTTCTAAATGAGACACATACACAATAGACAAAGAGATGGAAAGATTAATACAAGGAAAAATATGTTTAAAATCTACAAAAAGTACAAGTAGGGACAAGACCTTTTTCTGATTAGTGTAGTTTACCGGATTACAAAAGGCTTATTAAAATCCAACTTTCCTCTTAGCTACAAATTGGCTACTTCCGAAATGAGTCTGAGTCTAATATTAAAAGACCAAACCAGTCTTTTTATCAGATTGTCTATAATTTATTACAGTATTTTATGTATGGGAAAAGAAGAAAATTCATTAGATTACAGCAGTTATGTTCTTCAGTTCTTCATCCAACTTGAACCACTGATGGGCAATGTGCTTTTAAGTAATCAATTCAGTCATGTATGAAACTGGAGAATTCAGCAAAATTTCAAGAATCCTGTTGAACATGACCTGAGTAAATGATAGGGTTTTCTTCTCCATATTAGTCCAGCCTTGTTCACAGAGCAATGTATGTCTGTTGGCATCTGTAATTTACAGAAAAATAGCTGAAACAACCAAACCAATACAGCTTTGGAGAATAAACTGAGACACTTTAATTGAGTAAATAACTGCCATCATATACAACTAGCTGATCTAAAGAATTTCTTTAAGTTTAATTATCTTTCTTTGCTTTCTGAAGAACTGGGAAAAAAATACTGTTTTCCTTCATATAACCTATTCTTCACTGTTCTAAATCTCTGATGGCTGCCAAAAGGTATTGGAGGGAACTGGAAATAAAGAGTCTACCAGTTTCTGAGTTATTCTGTACTGTTTCTCCAGCTTCAGTAAAATTATTTTCCAGTAAAAAGACATTTTTCCACGTATTGGAAACTGCTTCCAAATGTCATTCATTTGTGGGATTTTTATAGTCTGAAGTGATCTGAGCTACACTGTCATCTGCAGAGTCAAACCTAATTAATTACTTTTCTACTTCCTTTTGTCAGTGCCAAATGCACCATCACATCCTTATTACCAAACACTGCACAGTGGTGAGGGCTGAGCCCTGGGATTGAGTGTCTGACAGAGCAGATTTAAAACCCCAAAGAAAACAGCAGACTGTGTCACATCCTTGGTATGCAGTGTGCCCAGCACTCCAAGGAGGAGGACAGAAAGATGGTGACTGCCTTTTTTTCTTTCATATGGGATGGATATTTTAAACTTAATCTTCAACTGAATCTGCACAGAAAGTTTTAAAGTTAAATTAAGCCTCAACAATATAAAATAAAAAGCATTTTCGGCTAATACTTTTACATCAAAAGGCACAAAACAACATATATCATAAGATGAATCATGCAACTGAAATCAATCTTAAACCTTGCTGCTAATTGGGCAAATTGGATTGCTTTCAGTATATGCAACACACTTATGCTTCCCATTCCTTAACAAATGACAGACAATCCAGCAGCCACTACAGGTAATGATATTTAATTACTCAATGGGAATGGCACTTTCACGAGGTTTATCACTGCATCTAATATGTGTTTATATTAAAACTAATTTTAGAAGTTTTCAGTTTCATTATTATACTGAACAAAGCAAGGCTGTCATGAAATATAATTAGGATGTCACAAAGGACCTCCTTAAACAGGTATTTAGAATTCTGTGGCTCTGACAGTGGAGGCTTTGCAGAGTGCAGCAGCTCAACTGACAACCAACAAAAATTAGATTCAAGATTTGGAATAACATTAGTTTTAGATGAGACTTCTGGCTTTCACTGCACTCCAACACAAGGAACAAGGACAATGGGACAAGGAACTCACAGGGAACCTCCTCAGCCCTGCAATAGTGGGACAGTCACAGGTCCATTGTCTTTCATGAGAAACACAGAACACATTTTATACCTCCACACTGTTTCTCTTCCTTTTCTGTTCACCATTTGTAGTGGCATTTTTAGTTTTTAAATAAAGCACTTGTAGATACATGTTTTTAATGGTCACATGTTCCCAAATACATTAATTCCAAATGGGAAATGTTCTCAAATTCCTTATGTTTCAGAGTATCTTAATGCTCTCTGCTACCCCTTGTAGGTAGAAATGAACAACTTTGGTCAGTCTCTGACCAATTGGTGCAGTGTTAAGAATAACAAGCACGCACATCTTGCTAAGAAGAACAAATACTGATCTTTTCAGAGTTAATGAAATTGCCCCTGCCCACAAGTGAAAACAGTTGTCACAGGAGACCCTCAACATGACCTCAGCAATGGCTTTGAAAAATTTAAGCCACCAAATACATTTGGCAGAAAAAGCCTTAAACACCATTTAAAACCAAAATATGAATTAAAAAGCAGAATCAGATTATATAAACCATTATTTTTCTCTCTTCAAACCTGCAGGGATAAAGAGCACGGATTTGGTAAATTACTGTTTTTTATTTTCAAACCTGCAGGAATAAGGAACACAGGAGGTGTCTGACAGGTGAGAATGCTGCCATCTCCTCACAAAATCACCAACTCGGGGAATAGGCTTCAGAACTAAGAATGTATCCTTTTGTCATGCAGTAAATGGGCACAACAAACACTGGAAACCTACAACAGCTGACAATTTTTCTTGCAAAGATTAAAAATTTTAAAAAAGGAAGAAGTAATGAGATGGAAGACAGTTATTGCTGCTGAATCCTCTGACATCAGATGACAATCTTGATTCAACTTTCATTATTTAAAAAGACAAATAGAGCATCTCTCTGTGCCTTTTCAATCGTGACAAAACACAGTTATCAAATCACATTATTTCCTTTACTCTGATATCTTGTAGGCAATATAAAATGATCCCCTATGGACAACACTTTAGCTGGGATACAAAGTTAAATTCATTCAGGTACCATCAATGTGATGGTTAAAGATCAAAGCTGCATTGCACATCATTTCCTTTCCCCGGCTCCCTCACCATGCCCCCGTGTGGAATAAACAGAAGAATATCTCAAAAGCAGTATATTTTTGGAATACATAGGTACAACAGCCATCCAAGCATTGCACAGAAGAGGACCTTGCATTTCTACCGCTTAGTTAAAATAGTAATTTTTCACCCTTTTATTTAGTAGTGCCAGATTCTTTGTATCTGTTTCATACCAAAATAGTCATTATTATGTGTGCTTGTATTTAAATTACATTTCCAAATAGATCCCACGTATAATTCTCTCAATTCTTACTATGGCAGGTGCATAAAATCATTCATTTGATTGGCACACAAAAATACCTCTGGTTTTAGCAGTCAGTTCTGCAGACTGTGCTACACTGCAAGCACTGCAACAGATACAAATGAGCAGATAAATCCATGGGCTTCTAAAACACCAAGGAATGTTAAAAACCAGTCCTCAACAACAATAAAGAATCCACACCACACATCAGGGTTACAGTCAAACAAGCAATGCTGCTGTGAATGCCAGATAAATGGATCAGATTTTTCTTGTTTAAGGATGAATAAAGCCTGATCTGGACTCTCACTGGAGGTTTGGATTATCATTCACATACACAGGGAAAAAAATCTCATCTTGAAATATTGTGTCCCTACAGTTCAATAATGGGTCAAACAAGCTTAAGATTTGTATATAAAGATGCAATGAATGTATAAAAAATATTGTGTACTTTCTTTTAACACCAAACTTTCACATAAGAAAGATGTGTCTCCACATTAAAAAAATATATTCAATACCATGGGTATTAATGAGTAAGTCAGAATTGACATTAGATACATTTCATTTTATTTTGTTAAGGAACAGGAGAGAAAAAGGGAAAACTTCCATTGTTTTCTAAGCTAAAATAGTCTCAGCAAAATATTATGTTAAGTCAGCAGTGCTCCATTAACATCGCTGATAAAAATAGAATTGTACAACTCCGCAATATTTTTGTGATGAACTTTCTCCAGGTCAAATTCAGAATTTTTTTGAAAGACAAGCAAGTATAACTTATTTTATTAATATTGATAGGGTCATAGTAAGGAAACATTAATTGAGCAGAAATGTCATTAGCATCCTTCCACATGACTGGATACTAATTAAGTGCCTTTCTTTTTTTCATGTTGAAAATCTTCTCACTACCTAAGAAGGGTGGCAATTCCATGTTTTGCATTCACTGAAAATGACTGCAGGAAAAAAAAACACAGAAAGAAAAAATTTTCTTGCAAAACTCTGATAGTTCCTCTTCTTCTCAGTGTGAGCCATGTCTCAAGTCTCTCCCTAAATTATTTTAAGGAGAGTCATTTGAAAAATACATTTATCCTATTTCAAAGTGTTCACTGAGTTTTCACTCCCACCGTAATTTCTCTCCACCACAACAGAGCTATGCAAATTGAATTTAAAAGTTTGCCTTCATTTTGTCTTTAATTTGCACTACCTGGAGCTAAAGTAATTGGCAGGGGGAAGAACATGCAATTTCATTTTGCAAATGTGCCAAAAGTTTCTACAGAACACTGAGACAAGAGGCAATTGGCTCGAGCAAGAAAGCATTAAATTGTTTGCAGCATTGCTGGTGGTCCTTGCACCAAACACTCAACAGGCAGGTAAAGCTTGGCAGAGGTGCCCTGCTATGATCCCCATGTGTCCCCATGATCCGGCAGTTAAAAACCCCAAACAGACTTTTTTTCAGATGCAGTTCAAATTAATTGAATTTTGCCGTACAATGAATGCAGGTCACAGAAGTTAAATGTTAAAACGTACAGAAATACAATCACTAATATATGAGTTAGGCAGAATTTTAACAAATTCTAAATTAGCTATTAATAGATATTTAGAGGTAGAGTAACTTTATGTTCCCTTTCAAGCTCCTGTCAGGAATATGAGGTTAAGAGGTCAATAAAGCTGCTTTGTTTGTAATTCTCCATTACTATTTTCAAAGTTAAATGATACCCCTTCAAAAATAAGACACACCTCTCATTTGAAATAATATCCAATTATCTTGACTTCACTTCCTAGTGCACTTTTTTCCCTTCCTTTTTATATCAATCTTTCTTTTAAAGAAGATGAAATTCCTTTTTGAAGGCTTGAGAATGGCAAAACACATCACAGCTCATTGTTGTCCCACTAACAGTCCACATCAATCAGTGAGTGAGAGAAAAAGAAACTATTCTGAATTCCTCCATGTCAACCCAGATTCCATCATTATCATTCCTCCATACAGATAACAGCTTCTTATTAACCTTAAAGAGAGGTTCAATCTTGATTTCAAAGTACCAGATAATAACAAATGCTCCTCATCTCCAGCAATTTCTTTCAGTCACAAAGTTTACTCTAAATATTAAAAAAAAATCACTGCTCACAGTTCAGGAATCCCCAGATTCATGTTTACAGCTTATAGCTCTTATTAATGCCATTGTTAATCTAAGACTTTTATTCCTGGAAATTTTGTTCCCATATATACAAACCTGTTTCCCCTTCCCCTTTCTCTGCTTCTCCCTTCTTCCTCTTGCTCCCCAAATCACACATGATTTTGACCTCAGCCAAAAGAAATGTAATGTTTTCACAACTGGGCTCGAGAATTCTTCTCAGTCAGGAATGCAGCTTATTTCCTGAGCCATGTCCTCACTATATTTTTTCTCACCTTTATCTGTGGTATCTTTATGAAGGTAATAAAGGGAATTAAATCCCAAATGAGTTAGGCTTTATCCAGCTAAAACATCATTAACAGAACTGAGCCTAAGAAAGTGTTCCTGCAATGTGTGCTCACAGTGCCTCAACTTCAACGTCTGAATTCTGGCAATGTTCATTTCTATGGCATAATTTGAATATATAATCTGTATCATATACTCTTTCTCTACAACCAGGCAAATTCTACCTGGGAGTGACAGAAGAAGAAATACTGAATGAAACAATGACACATTTTTAAAATATGTTCTTAAACAGTTACATTTTTATATATACATCAGAGCAGTCTTGTATTCTGATACACAAAGTTCATCAGACCAGGCTGCATAAAAAGCAGAATTTCCAAATTCACCTATTTACACTCATACTTATTGCACACAATTTCTAATTTTTTGAAGCAAACAGCAACAAGCCATCTCAATACATTCCCTACTACTGACAGGAAAAGATCATTGAATCCTTAACTACAAGTAACTGCTCTTAGGCAGCCTCTTAGGCAGATCACTCATCTGAATGCAGTACAATGTTCCACTGAAGCATCAGAAGGAGAATATTCAACTTTTATTGTACAATATGAACATTTGCTCAAGAGAGATCACTGAGAGATGCTGAGGTTTTCATGTTTTGATTAGAAGCAGTAGAAGTCAGCAGGTTACAAGGAACAGCAACAAGTAAAATACATTAGCAAATGAATAGCAGATACTTGTGCAGCCTTAGAAACCTAGATATGGTATGAGTGATAAAGTGAAATACATCTGTATCCATGAATTATGCACTCCACTTCCCACTGTAGCCTCATTTTACAACAAAGCCTCCATTGTCTGCTACGTTGGTATCTAACTTTACACAAGATAAGTTAGTAATCTTACACAAGATTACTAAAACATAATTTAGCCAATTACCTGCTCAAAGAAGGTGCTTGACCCTCCACTGAAGCTCTGCAAAGCAATTATGGGGCCTTTTGGAATCACTGCACTCGATAATCTCACTTACCACTTCAAACCACAGAGGAAAACATTCCCTGAACAAAAGAAGGAGCACAGGCGAGCACCTTTGGACACACAGAAGGTGGGAGATGCTGTACGTGCTCCCCTCTGGAGCAGCCGGGGGGGGAAAGCTCAGCACTGGGTATGAGTTACCTGTGCTGTGTGGTGGAGAGGAGGAAAACAGGGAAGGAAGGACCTTGTCCTACCTAAAAACAATAGATGCCAGAAGAGGTGAAGCAAGACTTGAGGCCTTGTATCCCAAAGCTCAAGCTATTTTACACAGGTATATAGAAGTCCAGTACTGCATCAGAGCAAAGCAAGTGTGCTCAAGATTTTCCTTTTTCCTTAAGCTGCATCTGAAGAAATCTGTATTGGTGACTGGACTCTCCCCAGATCTCTGCACCTGCACTCATTGAAGCATTACAGTACATTGGCTTTACCCTCAAAGGACTGACACCTACACCAGGCATTCTGAAGAGATCAGGCTATGGCATTATAGATCACTCTTTATGTTCTGGAGAAGGCACTGGGATGGCACATCAGGATGGCCCATTCCTTCATTCCTGGATGTTTAGGGAGCATTCCTGTTTATTTCTCATGTGCATGGCATGCCCTTTACTTCCCTCTTCGCTGCTGAAGGCTGTACTGCTTTGGACTGGGGTGGAGTTAATCTTCCCAGGAGTTGCTGTGGGGCAGTTTGGGGTTTGTGCTGGAAACAGCAGCGACAACTCAGGGGTGTTCTCACTGCTGCTCTGCTGCTCCTCACCCCACCTTGTGGGGGTGGCACAAGGAGCTGGAACAGCTGATCCCAACTGATCCAAGGGATATCCCAGAGCATGTGGGGTCACCATTAGCTTATAGAGCTAAGGGAAGAAGAAGGAAATGGAAGGTGTAGGAGGAAGAAGGAAGTGAAGGGATGTTCAACCTGTTCGATGTGATGGGGCCCTGCTCTCCTGGGGATGGCTGAACACCTGCCTGCCCAGGGGAAGCAGAGAATGAATTCCTTGTTCTGTTCATGTGAGCAGCTTGTGCTTTACCTGTTAAACTGCCCTTATACCAAACACTGAGTTTTCTTATTTTTATCCCTCCCATTCTCTTTCTCTTCCTGCTGCAGAGGAACAAGCAAGTGGCTGTGTGGTGATTAGCTGCTGTCCAGGGTTAAACCACAGTAGAAGTCCTCTAAATATAAGGAGTACGAAATGGTTACTTGTGAAATTATGAAATATCTTCTTTAGATTATAATTATGGTACATTAAGGAATATTAATGTGTCTTTTAACAGAAAAATACCATCTATTAGGCTCTTCACAGCAAGGAGAAGAGATGACAGATTAACATTGGATTCACTGGATCTCCTCTTAGGAGTTGCAAGAGGAAGTTCATGCCAGATGCCTCACAAAAATATGTTCCTGAAGAAAACACATAGTTGTATTACACTGAATAGCACAAAATATCCCAATATGCTGGAAACAATAAGCAATAAATGAAATTTCCAATTGACTTTCCAGCAAATCTATTCTCATTACAAATGGAGATTTTGCATGTATTGCATTACTTATGGTAATTGTGTGACATCTATTATGAATAACCATGTATTCCAATCATCTCTTTTAATTATATTCTGCTGTAAGAGAAAGTCATGCAATAGCTTGCCCAGACTTGGTTAACTGTGTGTGTGCTGCATATCCCTTTCTAATGGCTCTACTGAGGACAAAAGGTGCACAAAGTGTAACAGGAATGGCTTGTAACTGTCATCTCCTTCATTAACCAGAAACTACTTAAAAGAGTAAAACAACCTGAACCTAAATCCAGTCATATACTGAGGGGAAAAAATTGTTCGAACTCCTTTCTGTTCTAAAGTTCGTGGTAATTGGTACCTGAATGCAAAGTTTGTGGTTATCTGCTACTGATGCAGGTACATAAATTTTCTATAGTGTCAAAAGTGCAGCAGCAGCAAACACCTCCTTTGTATTTGTCATCTACCATCCATTTATTTGTCTGGGTTTTACTGATATGATAAAAAGGGTAAAATTACAGGTTTGTTCAATAAGCACACCAATTACAAATTTGCTCTCTACTAGACTAGAAAGTAATTGCTGGACTAAAAGTATTCATTATTTATAGAATCATAGAGCTGTTTAGGTTGGCAAAGACCTTTGATCTCATGAAGTCCAACCCTTAACTCAACACTGCCAAGGCCACCACTAAGGCATGTACCCAAGTGCCACATCTACACATCATTTAAATCCCTCCAGGGATGGCCACTTCCCCACTGCCCTGGGCAGCTGTGCCAGGGCTGGACAACCCTTTTGACAAACACATTTTTCCTAATATCCAGTATAACCCCCCTCAGAACAACTTCAGGCCACTTCCTCTGTCCTATTGCTTGTACCTGGGGAGAAGACACTGATCTCCATCTCTCTCCAAAGCTCCTTTCTCGTTGTAGAGAGTGATAAGATAAACAAGACTTCACCATTTTTTAAACAGGAATGCCCTTTTATTCTCAAAGGAAACACTCATTGAACATTTTCTGAGTCCTGCCCAAGTTTCCCTGCCACTTTTCACGCAAAAGTTTGCTACCAGTTAATTTCATATACTTCCACATTGCTTTGCTCTTCTGCTTTTTAAGCTTGACTTCTTCCAGCTCCTTAGATTGAGGCTTTTCTCACTAAACATTGGGCCAGGTTTCTTGCTGTGCTAAAATAAATTCTTTTACCAGGTATTTCTGTCACCCCAATGACAGAAACCTCCAAGTAGATTCACTTCAGTTTCTTTGAAACTTCAGTTGTAACATGCTTTGAAAATTGATGATGAAGGTAAACCTGACAAAATGGGAGCCCTTCTGCATGAACCTGGAGCTCGTAAGGACAAGCAGTTCCACTTTTAGAAGACACACATTACTAACACACCTTCAGAACTGGACACTGAGTGCCCCTGAAACACACAAAGCAGTAGAGAGGTTCATGCATAATGTGGTTTAAGCCGTTTGTAAGTTCCAATCAAAAAACAGGTGAATAAAAGCGATTAGACAAAAACAGAATCGGAGTTTCTGAGCTGAATTTTAGTATTTGTTAGCAATGAAGTCAAGAAATTTAATTGCATAGATCCCAGCTATTATGACACTGCTTACAAGGCCAGAGATCTCATTACTCTCTACATAGTCAGGGTTGAAGGTTGGTAAGAAACTGCTCAGCCCTCCACAGCATTGGTAAGATTCAGCAGGCTCCGACCTACGAGCTACTGCCTGTCCCTTCTGTGGCTTTGCACAGCTTTTCTAACACCTCTTCCAATGTAGGCTGTGCTACAATCTGAGAAATTCTTACCACTTGTCTGCTGAATACATGTAAATAAATTAATTGGTAAATTAAATAATTTAATTTTAGATTTAATTTATTTTTAAATTAAATCATTTACTCCATTTGAAAATAGGCAAGAAATACTTATGATTAAATTACTTTCATTTTTTTTTCCTTTCTATTTACAATACTGCACAAAGAATTTGGAATGAGATTTTCATCAATACCAGTATATTAATGCAACTATAACAATGCAAACAGAATTGCATATCCTTATGGTGAAGGACATCCTCTTTCAACAGTGAGCACTTTCCAAGCAAGACAAGATGTGAAGGGAGAGAAAGCATTCTTATCAGACCAAATGAGACAGCTGAACTCCATCCCCACAAATAAGTCATACAGACAAGCTTTTGTGCACAGAGCCCTGAATCTGTTATCTACAGAAGCAGCATTTCTTAATGCGAGTCAAACACCGTCCTTTTGTTTGTAGACTGCAAACAAAATGACTCCAGCCCTGAGATAATTAACTGGCCTCTCTATCACCAGCCAGTTCAAGTGGTTTGCATACACAGAGCAGATCAGTCATTCTTTGGGCTGTTTGAGGAGAGCCCTTTTCCCAGAAGGGAACTTGAGAATACAGCAAAGCTGCTCTGTTGGCTTCCTGCTGCCAAGGGCACAGTCCCACTCCCTGCCCTCTGCACAACACAGCTTAGTTCTGCTAAAAGTTATTAAGCATGGGAACTGTTTTTCTTACTCTCATTTGTGCAAGCAAATATTAAAAAGCATTAATAAATCCTGCCTGGGGAATCAGTAAGGAAGAGCCATGGAACTGAGGTAAAAAAAACCTCAGGAGTTTTCACTGATACTCAACAGCTTCAGATATTTAAAATACATGAAGTAAGTCTGAATTTCCTCTGCACTCCTGATGAAGAGATATATTCTATACTTCCCACCCATTTTCAAATAAGATGCATCATTTATGTCTGTTCTTCCCATTCAGGAGGTCTTTGCTGCACCAGCAAAGGAACTGCATCTTCTTCCTAATGCCCTCTTCTTCTAGAGTTACTATACATTTTGGAAAATTCACGTAAGTAGCACAGGCCTTGCTGTACAAAACAACATTTTGTGTCTCTATTGTGACTCCCTCGCATCTCCAGCCTTATATTTAAATGACAAAGTCTTTACCAAACCCCTTTATTTTTAGCACTCTGCTAAAGAGATGCAGGGAGCATGACTGCTCCTTAATCTCGTGCTAAACAAACTGATAATAATAATAATGTATAGGAAGCTTCTGCAATGAACACTGAGGAAAAGAGTACTTTCCCACAAGATTAGATTTGTCTAACACGTTGTTGCAAACACGCAGTGTTACATTATTGCAATATGTAGATACAAACTTACATATTCTGCAATATAACTGAATTTTATTTTCTTAATCTTAGTTTTATGGTAAATATTAACACTTATTTAGGCTGAAACCCATAAAATTCATCATTACGGAGCATAAATATAGATATGATAAATGTGTAATGTACAAATAAAATCATAACGGCAGCTCTGTAACTTTATGAAGAATTAAAATTTCATGTACAAGATAAATACCATGGTTTTAAACCAAACTTGTGAGAGAATACTCCTATCCTTTCTTCAGTGGAAACTTGGTCAGGTCTGTAACTAAATGAAAAATTACTTTGAAAATATATTAAGTAACAATACTAATCAAAAGGATCATTTCTTTTAAACTGCAAAACCTTTAAGGAAAGCATTAGGAAAATATTTGTGGCCCTGCAGAATACATCAGTCTCAAGCAATCCAGCAATTGTGACAGCAGATGACAGGGAGCTCCCAGCCAGATAAACTGTGCAGCAGAGCAGATGCTGTTCTCACACTGCCTGACCCTGGATCCCATCCCACCCCTGCAGCAGACCCAGAACAATTACACTGCAGCTCGGGGTGTGAGCGAGCCTTTGAAGGGAGCATCTGGTTCAGCTAATGTTTTCTCTGCTCATTAATAAAAGGAACAAGCAGCAGTAACTCACAGAACAGCACACGGCCTCGGCAGCAAATAATGACCATTAACTCCACGGAGTGATGAAGGTGCCAGAAAATATCACATGCTTTGGGGGGTTATACATGGTCTATTCCCCACAATCAGAATATTTTCTGGTGGGAAAATTTAGATATCTATGAAAAGAGCCATACAAAATAGTCCAGCGAAATTCAGTATATAATGGTTAAACAGTCTTGTTTTCTGTTTCCCTTTTGTTGGTTATATTTAAATGAAAAAACCTCTTCATAATCAATCCCATATGAAAAGTTGTTGTAAAGCATTTATTCTAATTTATTACACACATACATGTGCCCTTAGTAAGGGAGCCAAAGTGTCCACCACAAATTTCTATAAAATTACTTGGTCCCAATAACCCTCAGCTTGCTGTTCCCAGCTGGAAAGACTGTTCCTTTTAATAACCAATTCAATAAACTGCTGAAAAATGCTTTGTATAATATAGTGTTGCCATAGATCTGCTGTTTGTCTCTGTCATTACATATTGCATTCAATCAATTTACAAATGTTGCTGTGTTCCTTTTGTGCTAGCTCTTCTTATGGCATCCTGAACACAAATCTAAAGATCAATACCTTGTCTACTGAAAAAAAAAATTGGACATAACTAATGAATAATTTTATTTATAATAAAAAGTCCTAGTCCCCAAATGGATTCTGCTAATGTTGAAATTCATTTTTCATATTTAACACCAGATGAAAACAAGTACCCTGCACAACACCATGAGAAAGGCAGTGATAAAAACTAGCTCATATTTATTGAAGATATGAGCGAAACCATGTAAAGCTCTGGTGCAGGGCTAAGAAAACATCAATAAAATGGTAGGTCATTCACAAGGTATTTGTTACCATATTAAAGCACAAAAAGTCCATGTCAAAGAGCAGATGGAACTTGTTTCAAACAGCGCCACAGTTCTGCTCTATGGAACTGTGGAAGCAGCAAGGCTCTGAATGAGGCAATTCAAGGAAGAAGCCAAGGAGAAGCTGAGCTCGTGCTGTTTGCATGAGCTGATTCAGTTCGTCTTGTGCCTCTTGTGTGACAGAAACAATGCCTTTGCTGACTATAGACACATCCCTGCTCTGCTCCAGCTATTGAATAGCTGCCTCCTCCACAACGGCCACAGAGCTGTTCAAGGGAGCCACAAGTGACTGCTTTTCACAATCACTCTCTGCAAAGCAGCAAGCTGACAGAATGAGAGGAAACAAGGACTCTTGTAAAAAAGGGAACAGGTACCTATGGAAGGGTATCCCAGCAAGCTTCCAGAATACCCAGCTACCTCCTCCCCACTGCCAAGCTTCCAGCCCAGATGTGCAGTGAATAGAGCATTCATGTTCCCACCCAGACTCTTGGCTCCACAACAATGCCAGAGAGTCATCATAAAAGTACTCCCCAAAAACCAGTACCCCATTAACCAAGACTGTCCCCAATACCACGTGCCTTCTGCTCTGATGTCAGACAAGGAGAAGGCAAGAACAGAGCAGGTACAGACCCCTTATTATTACAGGTGTTAAGGGACAATGTCCTCAGACAGCCTGTGGTCAGACACCTCTGAGTCTCAAGCATTTGCCTGCCAGGTGACAGCAGAGGGGCTGGATCTCCTGAGAACAGGCTCTAATCCTGCACCCTGACCCCCTGCAGCCCTCCTCTGTCTCATTGTGCCAGAAGAGGTCAATGTTTCCTACTGTCACACACACATGCACATTGCAGCTCACACACTAAAGATTCCAGTTTAATGTCAGATACCCCTTACTCAATAATAAGAGCCCAGCCTATCCAGGAATCTGCAGTAATCACTCGAAGGGATCCCAATACAAACAGGTTCCTGAGTCTACGAACTCAGTGCACCCACTGGGCAGAAGTCTAATGCTGGGGAAAATGAGGCATCTCTGTCCAGGAGCAGCTTTTTCTACCTATTTTTGGACTATTAGCACAATTTGCCTTTCAAATGTCAAGCTAAATTCACAGGATTTGCAGCTCAAAATAAACAAAACAAAACTTTGCAATGTGTTAACTGAACATGCCTGCTTTGGCATTGTTCAAGTCACACTCAATCCACAAGGCCATTGTGACTGACTTTTTCCCAGAGTATAGTTTTAGTTTAGAACTATTGCTGCAAATTCATAATTCCTACCCTATGTGCTGTTTCAAGATGGAATTTCAACCTTACTAGTTAATTAAAGCCACCACCTGGAGTGAACTGGCTTTCAAACTGATTTCCTTTGTCTCTCTAATTCATATACATTAATATTTTATTTTCTACTGAAAAGAAATGTCACACATGTGCCAAAGACAAGGCAGATAAAATTATTGCAATAAAACAAAGAAAATACACTTGTTACTGCCAGGTCTCAAGATGAATGCTGCATTATGCAGACACTTTAAAAGGCTTACAACTGCAAATTGCTCTATTTTACATACTGTATTCTAGCCTTTACATCAAGATCTCTTCTAATTTCTTCTTATTGTAATGAGAAAGGAAAAGGGTTGGGTTTTTATTACCTGAACATTTATTCAATGGAGAAACAAAGACTACATTATATATTACAACACAAGCTATTAAAACAATGTGACACTATAAAATACACTGCAATACTCATTATGGGATAACAAAGCTAAACCCCGAGCAAATAAATGTATCTGCCAAAAGTCAGCAATAATTATACAACAAGAGTTTATAATCTTTAATTATTTAAGAAGGAAAGAAGCTTGTAATAATTAAGTTTTATAGGCTCCTTAACTTGTCATTACTAGGTGCTCACAAAACTTTAAAACAAGAATGCTTCATCTAAAATACTCTGTTTTTAACAACAGATGTAATTGCTCACTTGACTGATTAATTCAAACAGATAGGCAAATATTGTTTTTAAAACTTGCCCTCACAGAACAGACAACAGTTTATTTACTGTCTGATCCACACAATGCATACAGCAGCAGCTCAGGCACTCACAGGCCCCACATTGCACAGTGACCGATGGGACACTGTCTTTATAGAGCTTTGAAAATGGTTTTTGCTATGACAACTCTATAAATCCCCTTGGATTTACATCAGGTATTTCAGAAACTCGAAGATCAGAAAAACTGTTAATTTTATTCATTAAAAGATACTGATGAGACAGTAACATCTTTAAAGTTTCTATGAGTCTATGTATCTTTGCCCTGATCTGGCTTCTGATACACACAAACACCATTCAAAATAGGTGGAGAGAAAAGTCCAATATTGAAAAATTATCATCTACAGAAGTGAAAATGAAAGTTCTGTATTTCAGAAGAAATACATTAATGGGTTTAAAAAATATATATTAAAACTTACTTGATTTTAAATTATGAAAGAAACAACATAAGCTACAAAACTAGCATTCAATAAACTCCAGACAACTTCCATTTTTTCCTTTTTTTTTCATTCATTGCCTAACTGAGCTCCTACTAAAATTTTACCATGAACCTCTATGGAGAAAGTGATCAGTCTTGATTATTTCTGAAAAATTGCACTTTCACCCACTGAAATCAGCACAAGTCACAGAGCAGCAGAATTTTGACTGGAAAATAACACAATACACTACAAAATACATTAAACAGGTACATTGGGCATTTTGTATAATCAAGTTACAATACAGTTCCTTACTTGAGAATTTTACTTAGACCATGAGGCCTCATATTTTCATCATGAAATGTGTGCACTATACAGATGGCTTATTTAATCCATTCCCACCTAAATTAATCAAAGCAATCTGTCCCCCCCAAAAAAAAGTCTTCAAAGTCTTCATACAGGATTCTACTGGCATTTGACAAATGGTGTACATTTAGCCAGGAAAAGTTGAAAATCCTCCATAAAGAAGTTACCACATCTAAAAATAAGTGACATTATTAAAAGGGAAGCGGGATGTTATTCAGCATAATATGGAATCGAAACAGTACCACCTCCGATAGACTTTAAAATGCTTTTAGTAGCACCTGGTTGTTTATACATCTTCTGCGGTGAAAAGGTCAATAGAAATTCACCTCGAAGGTCACAGTTGCTAAGCAACTGTTTTCGGCAGTTCTGCAACACTGATCAAGCATCTTCTGATCAGGCATCACTGCCTGGTTTCAGAATGAACCCGTGTCGCATCCTACCTGCCCCCCCCAGAGCCTCCTGCCCTTCCCAGGAGCGCAGACACCACGGGAGGATACGGCCGGGCACCACGGGCCTGCGGTTCACCAGGGCAAAGCACAGCTCCGTCCGCAGGAACACCGCCGACGGCTTGATCAGGTGCTGCCCGAACCTCAGCATGACCACTGGTGATCTGCAGGGTCTGAAACAGAAAAGAGTTAAGATAATTAAGGGACTGGCTCTGCCTTTCCAAACAACAGGAATAAAACATTCAAACTGCCTATGCAGCTTCTGACAGAAAGTTCCTCCTGGGCTCATCAGGGCATTGGGTGTCTCGGAATGGTTGTTGTATCTGTCCAAAAATGATCGCTTCTTTGAAGGAGTGGTGGAAAAGGCTTCTTTCCAAAGTAAAAACTTTACATATAACTTCTTAAACCCTTCTCTCATCATCTTGGCAGGGCTACAAAATTCTAGAGAATGCAATTTCTCCCTCCCATTTTCATTTGTCCTGTATTGTAAATATTTGGGTCATATGTACTTTGAAAAGCACAAATAGGATTTCACATTCTAACTGCCACAATGCAAATCAGTGCACACAGGACTTATGAAATCAAACACATTTTCTTAATCTCTCCATTAAATACCTCAACTGAAGAAATACTGGCAAATTGAGGAAAGTTTATTTAGCCATTTTCCATCTACACTTTCTAGCTTGAGCAACTGGGATGTGAAGACGATCAATGGCACATTTTCTCTTATAGAAAGTCAGAGAATTCCACTTTCATTCACTAAAATTTTCTCTCTTCGTGACGAGAATGAAAATCCCTCTTAAATAGCTACGGCACAGTCCTAACTGTGTCTATTTTAGGTCTTAAAGCCCTAGAGTATTTAAAGTATTTAATTCAATCAGAAATATCCAAGGTACTGCAGGGTAAAATATGAAGAAATGACAAATTTCATGTGACAATACTTCAGACACATTGGAAGCATTATACTCACATTACCCAGCTTGAACCAAGTGACTAATCAGGAAATCCAGTTTTATATGTTGCCTGAGATGGGGAAATCTACTGCTATAGCCATGGAGGGCCTTTTGTTACAGTTCTTTTCTTGCAAGATTACTGTTTTCAGTAAGATCTAAACTTGGTTCTTAATCTAAGAGATTTATTCTAATTTAACATCCCATTTGTACCTGCTCCCATAAAAAAAGTACACATAACAACCCCCTCTAAGAGCACACATTCTGAAAATATCTTTGAGAAATACTTGCTCTTCTAAAGGAACTTCTGGCTTTGTAGCAATCTGATTCCACAGAAGAACTTAATTTAAGGGCAGCAGATGCATTTAGTCAGGATTTACACTAAAAAAACATGTATAAATCTTAGTATAATATACAGCAACAAATCATATTACTACATTTCCATGTAATAAACATTTTCTAAGCAGGCACCATGTCTTGTTTTATTTTTGAAAAACACAGATGAAAGGAAATGCTTGAGCACACCATGGAAGAGTGGAGATTTTAACTATGCCTATTTCAAAGATTTGAAAAGTTCTACATTCTTTTCCACATAAAGTCAACAGAAGATTAAGTGTCTGAGATGTGTCCCTTAGCATATATTAAACTTGAAAGCTGACAACATACAAAAATCAAGTCTCTTTAGCTACTAGAAGAATTGCTTAGCAGAGAAAACACCTGCTTTCTTGTGCTGATGCTTGAAAAAAATAACTATTAGGAACTTCAATCAATCTTCCTCATTCCTCTTAAGCAGTCCATCAGCAACCCCCTGTGGGGGTTTTTCATTCCGATTAAAACATGCAAGAATGTTTTTATTCAATTCAGTAAAGAGACAAAGTTCTCTTTGCAATGAAGGAAATGTTTCTGACAAAGGAGAGAGACACATTCCATAGCCAGGGCTACCCTCCAGTGATGAAACTGTAAGCTGGTGTCTCCAGAGGCTGGAAAACCAAATGTACCACCTGCCCTTGCAATGCTATGGACAAAAATCAAAGTACTACTGATAATTTCTTGTTCTTTCTTCCAGAACACTGATAAATAAAGATTCTGTCCAGAGACACGGGACAGACATAAGCACAGAAACAAGGCTTCAAAATCACAAATGCTAAATGTAAAATTCTGATTGCTTGAAATTTGATTTAAGGAGGGAGAGAACCTGAGATTTGGTAATCAGCTGGAGAAGTCCTCTGGATGATTGCTTCCATAAGCAAAAACCAGCAAAGAGTAGCAAAATAAGATTGGTGACATTAGTACTGTGTATTTGTACTGTGTATTCATCATGCACCTACCAAATGCATCTTTACTTACTTCACAACCTGTCTTGTTTTCAAAAGGCCTAGAAAAATCAGTAAAGTAAAAGCACTAATCTCATGCCTCTCCTTGCAATAGTTTGAAGATTCATGTTACAGCCCAAGTGGGTTGATCCAGAATAATTAGAACATTGTAAAATCTCATACATAGAATTAAGGCATGTATTAAAACCCTTTCTATTTGTTTACTTTGCAAAAATGTATCTGAATAATGTATTTCTATCTCCTGATTCAGACTAAATAAACGTGCTACAAACTAATGTGTCAGTTGTACTGGTTGTGCTTTGTAATACTGCAGCCTTCCCAGTGCTACTCTCTCCAATCTGCAACGGGATTTTGGGAGACTTTTCTTGAACAATTATTCATGATCTATTATATATTACTTCAGCTGCCTTCTGCCCTAGTGATCCTCTGTGTTTTTCTGCAAAGTACAATCATCTGTGCTCAGAACCAACACAAATGCTAAAAAATGCATTAGGGAAGTAAGTAATGGGTACAAGTGAAATATCCACAACTGTGCAGCAACACACCACAGCAAGGCTGGAATATTCCAGACTGCTGCCAGGCAGGAAACTGCTACTGGCAGAGTAAGTTTTTAGTCATCTGAACTCTACCACTTACTGCTTGCATGGTCTGTAAAGCAGCAGGAACCAACAGAGCACAGGTGTGTGCACACAGGTCACGAGATGCAAACAGGGTGTGCACAATTCCCAGTTCCCAGATTGCAATGACCACGCTAAGTCTGTTCCTCTAGGGATTTCCATTTTTCACATAAACAGGAGGTCAGTGCCAGACAAACTAGAAACTATACATAATTGGTTAAAGACGTTTCCTCTTTAATAATGGTAGCCTTTCTAATCCCCAGTAATAAGGAGGACAATTACACAGTAATGTTAGAAAATGGAAGAAATCTATTTCTGATTAAATTTCAGCCCAGTTTAACACGGTTTCTATTCTGACGATTCAGATGAAAAGTGTATTTACTCTTCTTCATATTGCAGATATACATTACATTGCCTATTTCATCTGCCTCATTTTCCTAATTAAATTCCCTTCAAGCTGTGTTACTGCAGTTGTAGGTGGGAATACAATATTAAAGGCTAACACAGCAAGTAGACTAATTTTACAGCCACAACAGACCTCAAATCTGTATAACCCATGCTAGGAAAAGAAAAAAAAAAGGATACTGGCAATCTACATTACACCCTGAAAAATAAGAATGCTAAAATTAAGAAAAATCTTGAGATACACCGAAGTATTTTCAAAAATTTTTATAGTTTTGTAAAATTTCAGTAGTCACATGGCATTTCTCCAGTCTATATAAATACTACTCATATAATAAATGTATTGAGAGGAAATCTGAACACGTCTCAGTTTTCCAGATTTACTCAGTTTTGGGGTTAGGGGCTTTGGTTTGTGCTTCAGTTTTTAAGCAGCATAAGCTGTAGAATCATTAGTGTCAAATACACAGCGAGAACTCTGAACAGAAGATAAGTTCACCCAAAAACAGGTCCATAGGACACCAAGATGGGTGTGTGCTTGTTACATGTCATCTCTAGAATCAGAGACCTGGAAAACTGTTGGAAGTTTGCTGATTAAAAGGAGTGATGGCAGCACTTCTTTAAGGTTCTCTTCTTGCTGCCACAGATCTCCCCACTGGATGCTTAATTGAGATGGTGTTGGTGCTCCAAAATGCCTCTTTTTTTTCATAATACAATTACTCCTCCTTAGAACAAGGTGTTGAGATCAGCACCTGCTGGGAAGCAAGCTCAAGGCTTTTGCTGAGAATCCCCTGAGCACTGTTCTAGGAAAGCTGCACATCTGGTTGTAAGGGAGAAGATGAGATAATGCAAAATGGGCTGCTAACTTCAAATGTGTGTATTAAAGGAAACCAATTACAGTACCATTATCTTTCTGTGCTAATAGGAAGGACTGTTTTAGAAACAATCCTGAGAGTATTTTTAAATTTCAAAGTTTATTTTACCATATTAACATCACCTGTTCATGAAAGTTGACAGTCCTGATGCCAATACTCAATTTCACTGTAAAAACACTGCAAATTTATGTGACAAAACAAAGACTTCTTCCTTTCGAAAATTTTTTCAAGGTCTTACAAAAATACTATTTTTTTTAAAATTCACCAAGATAAGAAAACTTGTGTTACACACTGTAGTTAAGGGAACAAAGTATCTATATCCTTAAATTCATATTTGGCATTGTTCCCTCACAAAGGCATACTTATGGGGGAAAGTGATATTTCTACACAGACATCTGAATTCTGCACCATATTCAAGAAGTAATGTACAACGAAGACCTGCCCTGCAGGCTACCTTCCCTCTTTTCATGATTTGGAATTATTTACTTATTCCCTCCTCTCTGCCACTTTGTAAGGCTGAAATCCACACAAGTCAGAATATCATTTATTTAACTCAAGCATCTAGCAATGAATGTCCTTGTTGCTAGCAGCCAGGATCTGGCATTTTCATCAAGGAATACCTAAAAACACTAATAAAAAGGAATTATTTTATTCTAAAATCACTTCATTTTTCTGCTCTATGTCCCTAGACCAGCTTTATCTCTCAGCACCCTTCACTCCCACTCTTGCACAAGATTAAACTATGTATTTTGTGTTCTTCCAGTTCCAGAAAATGGCCTTTAATTAAAAACTCCTCTTCCTCTCAGTGAGCCAAAACATCACACGCTATACTATTTCTGTTCTGAAAAAGCCAAGAAGAATTACAAAGCTAGAAAAGGTGCTCCTGTATCTTTGACAGCCATAGCCTAGATTCTCTCCATGGGGATGGTATTTAATGCTCTATACAAGGTTGAAGGGGAAAGCTTGTGTGGATTATTTTCCATTTTTACCACCCACAGAAGCCACTGAACAGCAAGCCCATTAAATGTGATGCATGTAACCAATCCTGTGGTGTTGACAAGGACCAATTCCTCCCATCATAGACAGATTATGATGGACTCGAATCCACTACACGTGGCTTCCCCTGCTTAATCTAGCAGGGAAGAAAACATCAAAATTATTACTGTTTAAATACATAGCCATTTCCTTAGCATGGTCAATCAAGCTGAATTATCTACACTTACAATGAAAATAGACTGTGGCCTGTTGCATAGCACCGAAGCACCTTGCTGTGTGTGATGCCACAGACATCCATGTGCAACCCCACAGCCTTTGCCTTGCAGCTCCCTTCCCTTTCACCTGAGCTGCAGCAGCACGTCCCAGCCCCTCTGGGACAGGATTTTCCATTCTTCTCTCACAGTCTAGCCCCTGGAAATCCCAATGTTGTTGTTCTAGTGGGTTTTCCCAGGGCACGACTGTGACCACCATGACACCTGCCCCTTCCCCTGCCTGGCTGTGGCTTTTGGCTTGCACCAGTGGGCCCAAGAAGGAGACTGCACAAAGCTCCCTGAGAGAGCAGCACCACCCCTGAGCACAGCACCAGGCAACACTGACAGCATGATGAGCAGTGACCCGGGGGAGCTCTGAGGTCCTGGTAAAAAGCAGATAGCTCCCAGTTGTACTGGGTCTGACTGGGATGGGCTTTTGTTCACAGGAGCCAGTATGGTCCTGTGGTTTGGCTTTGTAACCCAACCAGTGCTGACAAGACACCAGTATTTTGGCTATTGCTGTACAAGGCTCGCTCTTTTTCTCCATTGTGCCCATCACCAGTGAGCTGATGTACATCTTTATCTTTGGCTACTGAGAGGAAAGCTGTATTGCCCCCAAACCTGTCTCAACATACTTTGTGCAACCAGTCCAGTTGTGCCATCAACATATCTAAAGCAGAAAACGCACAAAATTCAAACAAAGCCCTGTAGCCTATTTAAAAGCTACAGGTCATATACAATACTAGCGTTCTCCCCTTTTTGTGTACTAACATACACATTTTCTTATCAAAATTATTCCTCTTCTGGCATTACACAGCTTGTCTGCTGCATCTGGTCAGGTACACACAGGCAACATGGACATAAGGCTGTCCTCAGTTTCCTCTTTCCCAATTTTCTGGTCTCCATCATCAAAACAAATTTTTAAAAGACCTCTCCCCTCCTCCCAAAATCCTCACAAACACCCCAAAACGCAACTCAAACTTCAGACACCCAGAACTTTGTTGACCAAGAACAATGCAGACACCTAAAAGCAAGTGAGCAGCTCTGTAGCAACACTGTAAAGCACTTGCAACTTTGACAAGTTAATCAGCAAATGCAGAATCAAACCAGACATCAAAGGCGATATAACATCCATAATACATGGAGAGGGCAGGAATATTTTTAAATGATGTAGACATAGTTGTCAAATTCATTTCTATAGCAAGCGTTTTGGAATACAAATTAGGCCAACTTGGTTTTTTCTTATAATTCAGGTAAAGGGTGCAAAGTTATAAACAATAAATGAAAAGGTTTGTAGAGGCAAAAGAGTCGTACAATACATTAAACTTCTAGAAAAATGAGGGTTTAGAAGAGTCAAGAAAGCGCTAAACAGGCTCGACATCCTTCAAGTGCCCACGTGTACGCTGTGTGCCTCAGAAGATGACTCACCCACCATTTAACCATGCTGAGAAAATCAGTCTGGCACTGGAAGCCCTTGTTTGCCTCTGTGCTGAGGCAACAGCCCAACTTCAGATAGGAGGATTTGTTTCCAAACATCACTTTTTTGTTGTTGTTGTTGTTTTGACACCCTAGCTAGACCTGCGACTTTACTTTTTTTAATAAACCTTTTACAATGATGAGCATGAAATAAAATTGCTGCCTTACATTATCCTGCAGTAGGTTTATGTGTATTTTATACCAGAATGCATGAACTCAACGCGCCACAATATTACAGAAGTTATCTTTCAAATAGAATCCCAATCCCAAGATTTGATTGAGAACTCCTCACAATCTTCTCTGCTTGAAAACTGTGCCCATTTTTCCTCATATTAGCAGAGGTTATCTAAGATTATACCTCCTTGTATCATCATGCAACAAAAAGGCAGGAATTCAAAGACAAGCCTGATAATTAAGAACAACTCAATATCCATGGACTGTAACTGTGATTTTAAGGAGGATGTTTTGTGAAATGGGATAAAATCAATAGGTTCACTCCTAATGACTTGTACCAAAAGAACAAAATACATACAAAGACACACTCAAAAACACACATATGCAATAAAATAAATGATGTTCACAGATCCTTCTTTAGTGTTAATCTTGGGGGGGGGAGGGAAAAAAAAGCAAAACAAAACAAAGAAACACTCATTAAATTTCACTTTTTTAGTAACTTGTATGTACCACAGCTATTATCCCGATGCATGAAGAACTCAGGGGTTTGATTTTGCCCCTGCAAGTCATTCTGATGAACGAGACCTTTAGTGTTGTAATAACTGCTGTGAGTAATGGAACAACCAATGGCTTTTATTAAGAAGGAACACTGAATAATGTATTACCAACCGTAAGATCAAGGGAAAATACATTTTTATTAGGGAAAAATATTAATATCAACCATACCATTTCTTAAAGCAGAGAGGTGAAAGGCAGAAAAGGAAAAAAAAATTAAGAAAATGCTTTACAGTATGCATTATATGGCAGAAATTATGCCGTGAAAATCCTTTTTCCTAGTGTGGCTACCTAGGGCTACATTACATGGTAGAGGAGCAATAAAAAATGGTGACATCTCTTGAGATATATAAGTGTAAGGAAAACTCTACCCCAGCAGAAGGAGGGATGGGGGAGGAAGGTCGCTATAGAGACCAGCACAGTGCACATTGAACCACTTGAGCTTAAGCTCATTGCTTTTGAAACTACAGACTGAGAGCTGACATGATGGAACAACTAGGAATGGTCTTTTGCTGAGCCCTTCAGTGGAAAAAAAAGCTGGCTTTAAAAATGGGGAGTGAAGAAAAAGCTGTTCTGTTTTAAGGTTTTTTTATTATTATTACTCCTATAGCAATACATAAAGTCACTTTATAGGTTTTAGAAATACACACCAAGACTAAGCCTTCCCCTGAAGTGGCTTCCTATTTCCTCTGAGTGAACGCAATTTGGACATCTATAGTGCTGGACAGCAGAGATGGGGCAAAGAGAGCTGCAGAAGACAAGTTACAGGGAGTTAAGTGAAAAGATTCAAGGAGTAAAAAAGTCCATTGGGAAAAGAGAGTAATGGCTCTTCCCAAACCTTTATGGTGGCATAAACCAAAGTACAATCAGAGAGAGAGAGAGAGAGAGAGAGAGCAGGGTATGCTATGGCAAAAGGATGGTCCACACAACTCAGGGCCAGAAGTCAGAAGTCAGAAGTCCAGACAAAAAGAAGTGTGGGATGAGACAGATATATTGGATGATGAGTTTCCAGATACAGTCCAAAATGTTATAATTTCTTCACTGAGAAACCAACCACACCACTTCCAAAAGCCCTCCTGAATCAGTAAACACTTTTAAAGATTAATTTCTTGTATTTTGTTCTTTTGTCCTTTTGCCCAGAACTTCATGCTGAATGCAAACTCATTATTATTAGACCATGGCTATTTGGTAATACTATGAATTTGAATTTATTATATTTAGAGCAATTCCTGCGATACCTGAGTATCTCCACAAGCATTTCAGCTTGCTGAATTAATAAATGTAACACAAACATTCAGAGGAAAATGCAGACACCATACTTAGTAAAACAATTCCTTGGGCATATAAATGAAAACAGACATTTAATGAAAATTTATTGTCAAATTTACATTTATATATAGCTAATAATACTAGATAGTGGGTTCTTTACATTTATGTACAGTGCATTTATGTTTATTTCTAGATGTTGGAATCTTTAAGACAAATCCCATTAGCTCTCATTTTACCACTTTATATATGTCACTCTCCAAAGTAAAACCACTTAAACCAGGTTGTTCCACAAACTCTGGAATTAATGAGGCATCATTTCAAAGGATTTATGTCCACACCTTTCCCCCACCTCCTTTTGTCCCCCACAGAATGAGAGCCCTCTGCATGGCCCTGAGTGCATCCCAGGCAGGTGATTCCAGAGGGGGATTCTCCCCAGGGTTATCCATGGGGAGAGCTGCCAGCCCAGGGATGCACACTGGAGAAGCAGCTGGGAGGAAAATGGTGCTCCCACCATGCAGAGCAGGTCAAGGCCACCGACCAAAAAATGGACTGTAATGACTGTGCAGTCTAATTACAGAGTTACCATGGCACACATACATATCTTATTATATATTGGGAAAAAAGTGCTGCTCTAATGCTGAAATTTGATAGATATTTTGGAAAAAGTTTATACTATAGTCACTGGAAAAATGCAACCTGGTGTGACTTGTTTTTACTATTTCTGGTTCATTCAAACCAGTGGAATTGTGAACTGCATGCAAAGAACACTTTTCTAGGTTTAACTTTCCCTCTCTGCACAGGTTTTCCCTCTGATTTGCCACAAATGCTCTCTCTTTACTTGATCATATGTTTGGAAAATGGCAAATACCATTCCTACTTTCTGGTCACTTCCCTGTCTTTCTCAAAGACAGGCAGAAATTTAGAGCTTTCTGCATTTTTGTACAGAGCACCATGAGATCCTTGCTCAACAAGGTAATGTTGAATGATAGCTGGGTTGCAAATCAACTGAAAGAATAAGGAAATTTTGGAAAAGGAAACACTGTCAAACCAGCATTAAAGCATGACAGGAACCTACTTACAGATTTCTGTTTAGATTAATTCTGAACACTATAATTTAAATAAATTTAGGCAAATACAGGCAAGTCTTAGGTGATTTTTTTCAAGAGAAGTTTCATATGTGGTAGCAGAAAATACAGTTATATTAAAATACAGCTATTTACTGAGTATGACTCCTTTTCATAAGATGTTTTCTGCTGAGAGAAAATAGCTTGCAGTCCCTGTTATGTAATACATACAGGCCTTAGATTTATTCCAGTAGAATACTAAGCCTGAGAAGTTTGAGGCTACAATTTCACCTCAAGTTGCCCTTTAGGAATATTTTCCCACTAGACAGCTGCTCTTAGCAAATTAACCACTAAAATTTATCAAACAGCTTTGTGGCTTCACTAGGTTGCTTTCCGAATTAGGCCGTAGGACAACTCCAGCATCTCCTTTGATTGATTTACACAGATAAGATAAGCCAAAGACAATCTTGTCAATATTCTCAAAGTCAAATTTCAAAATCACTGAGGTAGTAAAGCATTTTCTCCACTGTAATACTAGAAGGAAAAATACCATGAAATCAAAACCAAAGGGGACAATATTGTGATACAGAGCCTAAACCTGCATTTTCAATATGCTGGCCTGCATCTTCCTTTAAAAAGATTAAGGAATGCTTAAAAGATTATATAAACAGAGGAAAAAATTTAAGTGCTAATTATTTTTACAAGTGAATTATTGTAATTTTCTTATGCATCTACTAATTACATATTTAACTGTATCTGCACATCATTCTCCTGGTTGCTTTTTACTTCATGATTGCCAAATATCCTGAAAAATATGCATTTTCATCTATCTGTAACTACCACAAGATTTCCTCACATTTTTTTCCTTTTCAAAAACAATGTGTATGATTATTTTTTAACCTAGAGTCACCCTATAGAACTGCATGAGTCACATAATCAAGCCATAAACCAAGCAAATAATTTTGTATGTTTTTGCTATATTTCTGGCTCTCTTTCCTGCACTGCATCACTTCAGGCATCAACAAAAAATTTTTTTGTGTTCCTGCTTTTAACTTTTCAGGATGAAAAAACATTTATGGTCACATGGTGGATTGGAATAACTGAGAGTATTATGTTCTCATTTTTCTGTAAACTTGCTAACATTTTAAACAAGAATTGGGTGCCAGATGACTGTTCTGCAACTAATTGGGGAACAAATTTTTGCATTATCTACAGATAGGTCTTTGGAGTTCCTTGCCAGCCAGGTTTCCTAATAAGATACTCATGAGTAATTAGAAATGTATAGACATGATTAAATCTTAATCTGCAATCTGCAAGATGAATGTTTAGGCTGAAGCATGGCAAACTGGCAGAGTACTCAACCAGGGACCCCTCTGGTGCGTCAAGAATTTGGCTAGCATTTGTCAAAGCTGAAGCTCTGATTTATTTGTGAATTTCTCCAGTTCTTCTGGGCAGGTAAGTCATAAACTGGGCTGCCAGCTCAGTGCTACAGCCCTGCACATACAGCCTTGACTGCCCCAGTACCAGTATATTTTACAGAAGGTGGGCATAAATGGTTTATTTCCAATGAAAACTTTGGACTTGTTAAATAATGGATGTAATTTATTATTTAAAAGGTGATTTGCACAATATATATGTACTATCCAAGCTGCCCAGTAGGAAATCATACTTAGTCAAGCAAAGTTCTCACTAACTTTCATTTTTTCCTCAATAGCAAGCAGTTGTTCTGTAAGTAATGCCACAGCAATACCATAAAGCTCTGGGAATAGCTGGCTCTCAGCAGTCTGGAAATGAATACAACTGTAAACAAAAGAGACTTCGAAACTACTGAAAAATTCATTTTCTTGTGTTGTTATAAGAGACGTTTTGGCTTCCCTGAGTGCACTTCATAGCCAGGAGAAAACTGTCCAACTTCATACACACAGTGTAGCCTCGCAGCTCCACAAAAGATATGAACTTGGCATGAGGAATGTAGTCTAACAAGAAGCTCTGTCGGTTAACATTAAAAAGGTGTATAAAGAAAGGGTTTCTCTAACTATCCATGTAATTCTAACATACCAGCCACTATTCGGGTACCATTCTTGATGACTATAAGAAACATTTCACTTCTCTAATCATTGTCAGCTACAGATGTCAAAGAGCTTTGGGAAAAAATACAGAAATATGTATCTAACAGATAAGAAAACAAAGCACAGACAGACTTTGAGGAGCACAAATTGCCACAAAACAGTACAGTAAAATCTTTTTTCCCTGGTCAAATTAATTCAACCAAAATTCCCAAAAATTAATAGAAAGTTTCACAAATCACTATGCTTAGCCTTGGTGCAAATCCATGCTGCTACTTTTAAAGAACTATGAGGAATTAAGGGCTTACCTTGAATTCTTTATGCTACTCTATAAGCAATCAGCAGGCCTAGAACAAAAACTGGCACAAAATAAACTGCCAGTGGAGAAAATGCAAGGAAAATCATGTAAATGTACTCAGTATACAAAATGTGGACACAACTCATAAAAATCACCAATTAAAGTTTTCCTGAATAGAGAAACAGTATTTTACTAGACTTGCTCACAAATCTTCTGGTATTTAGAATGTCTTCACAGAGGAAACAAATCTGAATATACAATGAAAATAAATGAAAGTTCATTTAGAAAGACCCTCATCATGTTTATCACAGAGAAGACAGTACCATTTTTGAGGCAATATGGTTTCTCAATTAATAGTCATTCTCCAAATTAACTGGACCACAAATTCCAATATTCCCAATTAATCTTTCTCCATTGCAAAAATCAAACAACCAAATTGACAAGGATGAGAATTCAGATGGCCTGTGTAATGCCAATTTATGTGCAAGCATTAAGGAACAGTCGGTAATAATGAAGGCATATTAGAGTTTTCAGCAAGCCCCAGTGCCTCATTTCTGCAGGTGATTCACTGAAGTTCTGCCTATTTCAGAGAAAGCTCCGAGCTCCTGTGTGATACTGCCCAAAGTATCAAACACAACGTTTTCTTTAGCAATCAATAGTCCCATGTAAATGTTCAGTTTGCAGCATTGAGCTGCTGGGGAAGTTATCCAGGCACAAGAAGAACACACCTGATGCTGAAGGAGTAAGTGGTGTTTTCTGCACACAAAACATCCTGTATGATCTGAAGGGCGCGAAAATCCAATCTCATGACTTAAAATGTACATCTGAATTTGGTGAATTTTTCTGACCTTAATCTCTGTCAGTTCCCCATCTGTAAAACAGAGATAATACCACATCCCTCACTGGGGCTTTGTGGAGATAAATTTAATTTAGAACCTGTATAGCACTTGGATACAGTAGTGATGAGTAGCACAGAAAAGCCTATGAGGAAATTAATAATTCTGACGTCTGAGCAGGGTCTGAACAATGTGCTGTAAATAAGGCTTAGGGCCACATATCAAACACTGAGAGTAAAACAACACCTCAAATAGCTGCTCATTAATTGAGCACTGTCCATCTTGTGCACTGAGTAAGGAAGAAGTTTTCTGGAAAAGCACTATGTGTTCTTACATAATTCTGATTACTTCATTAGAATGCATATGCATAAGAGAAGCTGAATTTCTGTTGCAGTGCCAGTCTCTCTCTTCTCATGACCGCTTGCTTTTGCATTCTTAATAATGCTGTCTTCATGAACTTTGTACATGTAATGTTTATATAAAAAAGAATTAATTGTCAACTCATTGTGAATCTCTGATTTCAATGCACAAGTGGTAATGAACAAATCTTGGTTTAAAAAAAAATCAATAGAAAAATAAAATACCAAGCTTGCCTAGGCTTGGTAAATTCAGCAGGGATCCTACTGTATTTCCTCTTCAGTTGCTTGGAATGGTCCAAGTGTTAGTTCTGTTCACACTCACTGTGTATTGCCATCAGAAACTTGGGAAGGGAAAACATATCAGGGCACTGGCCTTTCAATTTTAATCCAAGGCATTAAATTTTAATTCTCAACAATAACAACAGCTGACATGTTCCCCTTGCTTGTTCCTGTGGAAGTAAATCAGGCAGAAATTAAGCTAGAACTGCACTTGGGAATCACAGACATCTCCCTAACATGCTCTCCAGTGCCTTCTTCTTTGTCCAAAAAAATTCCCTCTGCACTTGCAGAGGGAGGTGATGGTGCTTTTCTGGTGACAATCTCCTGCTCCAGACTGCACAAACACACTCAAGGCAATGGATACCCCTGTGACTGCCCTACACAAACAGCTCTGCTACCTGACCAAGCCAGGAGACCCCAGGAACATGGACAGGTTCCAGGCCTGACTTCATTCTGCTGGCATCTAATTTGCTTCTTAAAAGCCAGAAGAATTACACCCAGAAACAGAAGATCAGACCCAGATTCAGCAAGTTTCAGCTCAAAAAGTTTTCTAGGACTCAAGTATGAAAATAGCATAAGGTATTCAAATTAACATTAATTTCATTAACACAAAATAATATGAAAAAATTAGGTAGATTTCCAAGAGACTATCTCCACAAACCCTTAAAAAATAATATTCCCATTTAATTAATATCATCTATGTAATATCATCTATTAATACCATCTATGTATGATCAGTTCTCTTAAGCATACCCAAGAGAAGTAAAACCACTTATATTCCACCTAAAACATCTGTCTTGAGAGAGTTGTTAGCAGAAGTTTTCTGTTCAAATCAACACCCAATTCATTATCCTCTGTGAACAAATCTTTCATAATATAACAAATATATAGGAATATGAAGCCAGAAGGTTTTCTACCTAGAATATGCCATTTTCATAAAAAAAGGCAACAGAAAGCCAACATCTTTTAAATATTTAATTAAGACTCAAATCAAATTTGCATAGTGATATGCCACATTCTCAGCTAGTGATGAAGACAAACATCTCTGTGTGTTATCAGTACTTGCAAGGGTAGTGATTTCTGTTTCACTTTGCTTACAGAAGGTCTCTGGAGATTTTCACACTGTTGTGCATCATTTCAGATGCTTCTTTTAGCTTTTTATTTAACTAGTCCATTGTTGAAATAAGTTGGGGCATTACAGTTCCAACAGCAAAATATTTGGTACTTGATCAAAGTTTGAGATATGCCCTAAAATAATTGTATTTGTCTTTAGCAAATGCTACATTTGACTTTTGAACAAAACTGCTGATTGAGGCTGATGAAAATTACTCCAGAACTGACTGACGTGATACCTAGCAGGGGATTTCCCTGCAAATTTTCTAATTTTCTTTCACTAATTTAGAAAGGGTTTATTTAAAATCTGCTAGAATGTACTGAAGTAGAGTCAGATAATATCCAGTCATACGAAGTAAAGGGAAAATGCAGCTGAGAAACCTAAGCTCTGGCTTCTTGAAATGGTAAAAGGTTATCCAGAAACCAGAAATCTTTTCAATGATCTAACATTTCCTAACAAAAGGGAAAAAAACCCAACCTATAATTTAATCACACAACTAATAAAATGGACACACATTTCTCACTTCATGAGCTTTTGGAAAAAAGGAAAGGAAAAATAATTCCAAAGAAAGCTTTCTCACTTTTTCTCTTTATTGAAGTAGTACTTAATTGCCAAGAAACCAAATTTTCAGTAAACAACAACAAATACAGAAGCACACAGACACTGCAAGAAAAGCACTATGGAAATCTTCATGTATTTCAAGGTAGAAACTTGCAGAAACTTTGAAATTTCACACACAGATGTCCTTGCCCACCAGTAAATTTGCCTTTTCCAATGACAAATTGTATGAAAATAAAAACTTTTATCATTAACCATAAAAAAATTAAAAAGACAAATTGGCTAAAAGAAAGAAAGAAACAAAAGCCCTTTACCTTCAAACTTAACGTAGCTAATTATTTTCTCTTTCTGACAGCAATGTAACCAGCTAAACCGTGCATTTTCCTCTTCCCCCAGCATCAGAAGATCAGAAAATTGAAGGCGAAGATAGGAGTAGCTAATTCTATTAGAACTCCTATGAAGTCTAGAAGATGTTGGCTGGAAGGGAGATCTACAAACATCAACTCCAACCTTGGGACAACAGTGTGACTGTGGCAAACCCTTGATTATCTCAACAATGGCTTTGGCCTGCTGAATCTCTATGGATGGACATCAACCAACCCCAGAAACAATATTCTTCAACATGGAGGGGAAAAAATTCAGGCCATGAATGAACACTGAAGAAAAAGATCCTTAGGTTTCCACCGAAAACATCACAAGCCTTACAGGGCAGCAGGTTTTTATGTTAGGTATGTATTACCCCCTTCAAAGAGAAATTCAACTGTTACACAGCAAAATGTTCCAGTTCCACATGCAGCACTTACATTCCAAGCTGTGACTCAGCTGTGTTAGCCTTAAAGAATGGAATTTTGGGCCTTGCTCTTTTAAAGTGTGGGACTAATACTCTGTAATTCATTGTTTAACTGAAGAATGTGTACAGGTTGCCATAGCAATGGCTAATCCATATTCCTACAGCTGAATATTTTACTCAAAATTATTACTTTTACAAAGGACCTTGATTTCCATCTCTTCAGAATGTACAGCACAGGATACTGCAGCTCTAGATTTGCTCAGGTGCAGCCTCTCAGTTTGTGCCTGTGCCCTGGGCAGTTGGACATTTAAAGCAGGCAATGGGGCTTTGGGGGCTCCCTGCATTCCTGATAACAGCTACTCTGTGGAATTGCCAATTTGGGATGAAGAATCTCAGATGAAGATGACACATGATCTCACAAGAAGTCCCTGAAGCAATTGCATCCCTCGAAATGTGATTTCAAACTCAAAGCAGTGTGGGGAGCAGCCACATTCCCCCTGGTGAGCACCTGCAGTTCTGTGCAGGGGGTAAACAGTGCAATGACCCCGTCTTGCAGGGGATTCACCTTCTGGAAGGAGGGACCCTGCCTGTGCCTACCTTGTGCCTGCTCAGGTGGATAGTGGCTTTGGTTAATTTTTTTTTATCCTGCAATTCCTATATGTCCACAGAGAACAGCTTGCTAAATTTGAGACAAAGGTTTTTAGACACAGAAGAAATATGTATGATGAATTATTTGGAGCATCATACTCCATGGGAGAATTCTGAAGACAAATCAGAGAGTATTATTAGTACATCATTTACTCTATGCACATTTGGTGCTCACACACATATATGTCTACAGCCACTCAACAAAGGAAAACAAAGCAGTTCCATTGCAGGGTTTGTCATTATTTCTGAGTTGGACAGGAACCTCAGTAAGAACATTTCTCCAGGTTGTTGCAATACCCTTTATCCTTCCCATACACTGATATTCCCCATCCCTACTGAACACACACACAGTCAAACATCACTGGCTGCAGAAGAAAGAAGCCATGGCAGCAGGAGGCAGAGCTTTTACTTTCTCAAGTTCAGAATGCAGAATTTACCCACCCAGGGCAGGGTGTTCAGGGAAGAGACAGAAGAGAGCAGGATGACAGAGGGATCTGGACTGAGCAATCCTTTATTCCACAAATAGATCTTGCTAATACAGTAGCATATGCATGATCAGCTCTTCCCCAGAGGCCACCCTGTCCCCCAACAAACCAAGGTATGGAATCTGACATGTCAAATACTGATTTCCCCAGCAGAATTTATTTTCCAAACACAAGTGAAGCATTATCTCAAATCAGTAATCAAACTGCAGCAGTAGTTTGCAATTAAAGACATTTAAAACTATTATACTGCAGTGTATACAATAAGTAAACACTCAGGACAGCCTAAGTACAACATGTATTTACTTAATGTCCTTGAATGTACTAGATGTAAGTGTTGTCATATTTAATTATTTCTGAATCAACACAGTTTTAAATTAATTTCTCATTTTACTTTGATTTCATTTACTAAAGGCACAATCCAAAGCCTTTTCACAGGAAGGAAAAATTCCCATAACACTAGCATTGACTTGAACAATCTTCTTGGAAATGGTACTTATCACATCAATATTTCAGGTCCAGTCTTCCCTGTGGTTGTTTAGTGCCCCTTCACTTACAGAAAGTTAATGTAGGTAAATTCTCCATAATTTATTTTACAATTTGAAAGAATTTATGGCCTATTTGCCTATTTCATCAGTCAGTGGTATGGATCTCCCAGATGTGAGACTTGTATTTGACCCATTTTAACTGACTTTAATAACACCAAGTTACCCAAACTTGAAGAGCAATAAAAAGTGGATTATAAATGGGTATGCCTAATCCACTCAAGAACACTCATGATTCATCCTATTGTTTAATTTCAAAACAATAATATGAAATAATATGGAAACTGGAAAATTTATTTCTTCAGTGGTGTATATACAGCAGTCTGACATTGCTCTGATGAATAAAGCTCATCTACTACTAATCCCCTTCTAATTTATTCCATTAACTCATTGTCTATTTGCACAATTTGTTTGAAACACCTACTCAGGGCAAAGAGTGACTTCTGCAATCAAAGGTAACCCTAAGATGATACAAGTCAATTTTCCTGTCATCTGATTAACTTCAGCAGCTCATGTACTTTTTCACTGTTACAGTGAGCACATTTCATGTTGCTTTGTAGAAGAAAAGTGTTTATATACAAGAGCAAAACCAAAACAAAGCAAAATTTTTGCTTTTATAAGTATCAGTTGGACAAAAAAATTTCAAAAAATGCTCTAAACCCAAAAACTTGCTATCCTCAAATGTCCTTTTGTATCAAGATGATTCAGGATCTGTTTCTTCTCAGGCAAATATTCAAGTGAGGAGGGAGAATAATACAATTATATTGTTTACCAAGCTTAAACTCACAATCTGTGGATGGTATTGTTTCAGTATTCAATCTACCAACTTCTACCTCAAAATCTCTATTCCAGATGAGAGAACTTGAGTACTTTATCTAACAGATGTGTTTTCTCACAAATAAATTTCTAGACTTCCAGACTGATCTACCAATCCTAGACTAAAAGAAAAGAAAGGAATGTGATGGCAGAGTTCTTGGAAGAACATTTGTAACACATCCCCATCTTGCCTTTGCTTCGCCCTTCTTAAAAACTTTAACATCAAGGTGTACGAAATTTAAACCCCCACAATGCAAGAGAACAAACAAAGTGAAGTGACAGCAAACTAAGCAAACCTTCAATGAACTTTGCAATTATGGAAATCTGAATAAAAAAACCTTGTTAATTGTTCATTATAGAAGACATCTGAGAAAAAGTGATTTGGGTTGTATAAAGTCGGGCACTGTTTAAGAACAAGTTCCAAGCTCATGGATAGTCATAACTCAAACAGAAATTAGGTCATATTGATTTAAAAAAAAACCAAAACAACTAATGTGATTGAGATGAGTTGCGAAAGGCACATAATGAATGAAGGAATGTAAAGCCATTCCCAGAGATGCATATGAGTCAGGACTAAGCAATTGCCTAACTGATCAAGGAAAGAAGAAAAATATTAAAAAATGAACAGCAGAGGACACTAAGAGAGATTTCATGAAGACACAGAGTTTATAACTGTGCTGTCTATCCACATTGTTCATGGCAGAAATATTCATAGAAATAATAATACAGAAAAAAAAGACAAAAGTATTCACTAAGTATTAATCTTCAGGAAAAAGCGAGATGATGCCATTGCAGGGTGAGTGCTTTCTACAATAATTATTAGGGAGAGAAAGTTAATTAACAGTTGCTGAAGTTAAATAGATCTGGATAATTTGCATCCCAAAATTTTGAGACAGCTAGCCAAGCAGCAACAAGAGTGTCAAAAAGAGATTACATTGCTAAGCTTTAAAAAACAAACAAGCAAAACCAATATCCATAAATTGGGCAAGTCAGGCAAAATACTGGAATGGTTGATGTATGACTTTACTAATAAGCAAGTAAAATAAGGTAAAATTAATACCATTTGAGATGTATTTATGGGAAATAAAGTTAGCTACCTGGAATTCACCATTTATTTTCTTTAAAGGTATCAGAAGGCTTGACTGATTAAAAAAGGATACATCTTCCAAATTATGCACATTTTCAAAAAACAACAGCACAGGACATTTTCATTAAGAACCAGACCAATTCAACATGACATACACAAAATAAATTTTTTTAAAATCACAAATAGACACTAATAAACCATTGCAAATTAGAATAATCTGGGTTTAGATGAACACTGCAGAATTTGGCATTTAATTCCATACTAACATTGTTACTGATATTTAAAATGAAACTCAAACCATTACAGATAAGGCTTTTGCATAATATGCTGAAGATTTCTCTGACATAGAGTAGGACACAAATGCTCAGCAAGAAAATTGTTTGACTGGGAAAGCTGACCAAAGAGAAGCAGAGGCTGTGCTAAACATCAACTCCATCAAAAGCCTGTTGCCATATTTGCATACCAAGAACATGCACTGAGAATCAGGTGTTTAAAGAGTTCTGGAGTCACTGGGATCAATTTCAGAGACTTTGCAGCAGGGGTTCAGCCCCATCACTGGACATGCACACAGGGAAGTCCCAAGCACACAAATGATGTTAAATTACTTTCTGCACTTGGCACTGGTGCAGCCAGAGTTGGAATAAGGCCTCATGCAAGGACTTACAATTTTTTTAATCAGGCAGATATACTGGAGAATATTCAAGGAAGACAAACACAACAAATCAATTAGAAAACATACTTTGCCAAAGGGCACAGAACTCCATCTATCTCTCCTATTGAAGGGAAGCTTGAAAAGTGTCTTGAGTGCAAAAGTAGCTACAAGCCACACAGAGCTTAACAATTTAGAAACAAAAAGGTATAAAAGCTTCTATTGATGGAAAATGACAACTATTAAAAGAGATGAGCTCAGAAATAAAGTGAATGTTTTGTTTGGTGCATTCCACTTCAGGATAACTTATTATTTGGACAAATTACCCAGGTCAGGATCTTTCATCAAGAGTAATTTTTAACAAATAAAGACAGGATGATCTAAAATATCTAATTCAAACATTAATTTATTTGGGAAAGTCACATGGCTTTGTCCAGTGGCAGTGGAAGGCACTCTAAGGTGACTACACCAGTGCCAGCCCCTCCTAAGTGGGATTTAGTTCCTTTAAGGAATCTTACTGCTGCACATTGCAGGCTCACAAATACTGTGGTACTTTTTTGTCATGATAATGATCATTGAGCAGACAGGTGTGGTAGGGGACTGAGTAAATGAGGTAATTTGTAATTAAAATTAAATGTAAGTTTAATTTCTATTACACCTTTGATTCTGTTATGAATTCTGGTCCAGTACTTACATAATAACCCACATTAATCAACATTATCTTTGTGCCTTTTTAAAAACTTGGTATGCAGTCTCTTTTCTAAGTGCCAAAAAAGTCTGCCATCACAAGCAGAAAAAGAGTGATTTACATTTACTTTCAAAATACAACTTAAAGAGTTTAGGATGACTGTTGGAAGGCTGGTTGTCACTAATCACACATATGTTTCTATGTGCCATCAGGTAGAAAACTAAAGTTTAAATTTACAGTGTAAACAACACTTAAAACTAAGCACAATATTTTCATTTGCAAATAAGCAAACAAATATTTGGCTTTTTCTCTCTGCAGTCCCTTATTCCAAAATTGTTTCGCTTGAACTGGGCAAAACTAAATCAAGAGAAAACAAACGAGGCAGATGGTTAAATGTCTGTGTCATCTGGAATTCCATCAACTTCCAGCTACCAGATTACCACAAGGTACAACAGCTCACAACCAGCACCAGAAAAAGTAAATAACCCTTGGAGAGTTCTATGAACCAGCACATGGAACAGTGGCCTTTTGTGTCCAGTGGTCTTTTTCAAGATGAGATTCCTGCTGAAATTCATACAACATAGCTCTAAATTTTCAGAGCAATTCAGCCACCACTGCCATCACCATATGTCTGTATGTCTGATTTATTCAGAAATTCACTCATGCACAGGTTTTCTTTCTTTTTTTAAAAATGGGGAGGGAGGCTATTCCTATTCCAGAAAACACTCAAAAGGGTGTTGAAATTTGTGATGAATTTCAATGCCATCTAAAATACAGGCACTACTCTAAACAGAAAACCTTTGAGAATTTTAGAGGGCAACTCAGAACAAACAGTGAAATACAGCATTTTTTGGGTCCTTAATGTAGATCAAAGCTGTATGATTTTGGGGGGGGCGGGGGGAGTGAGGGGAGAGAGGAGGGAGGAAAAGCAATAAAAGCATATTTCCTCCAATTTCTGAAATGCATGTCCACATCCTACAGGGCTGGTGCAAGGCCTATCAAAAGTCGGCTAAAGATCTCCTGGAATTTCAACCGAAAGTTCCTGTGGAAGTGGAACTTATTACAAAGTTATGCCAGCACATTCTAACCACATCCCACCTCTAGTCTAGATAAAGGGGGATGCAATTCTTACACACCTTTGTAAGCCAACGCACTCCGAGGTAAGTCAAACAACTATAAAAGGAAAATCAAGTTTCACCGAAGAAAATTAGCCTGCATACCAAGTCCAGCTAATTTCACCTGAGAGGAACTCTTCCAACAAGAAAGACAGATTTAAACAGAGGCTATTTCCTCCAACCCTTTTTGACAACTGTAAAATTCAATTTAAAGGTTACTTATATAGGAGTAATTCCTCTGATTCCAGAAAAGTATCCATCTTTGGGATAAGGCACAGCAGTCACACCACCAATCCAGAACCCTGCCAGTGTCTTCAGCTAGCAGGGATGAGCAGTAACATCCAAGCTTCTGGGCTCCAAACCCCATCAAGGGGAACCAAAAGTACCCCTATTAAATCTCTGGCAAGAAACCATCACTTAGGAGACTACAGATGTTCTTATTATCTACATGTCTCTATTTTCACCTACCCACTGCTTCCAGACGTAGGTTTTTGAGGGAAAAGTAAACATTTCTCTAGTCCAGAAAACCATCTCCATCAGAATGCTGTGTGGATCATTCTTTCTTTGTGCTCCTTTCATTGGGGTGTGGAGACAAAGAAGTAATTTCTCAGCACTGCAGCAAAACTAAGAGCCTAAAATCAGGAATGCTAGGCAGCAGCTCCAGCATGAAGAAAGAAAAAGAATTTGCCATGTAATTTCAAAAGCTGAAGAGACAGATTCATAAACAGAGGCTCAAGAGTGCCAAATACCACTTCAGTGAAAGTAAGAGGGGAGCAGGTCTCTCAGAGCCAGAAAAAAGCTTTGCCCACATTTAGCAGTTGAAATAGCAAAGAGTCCTAACACAAACACACACCCACAAAGCCCACACTCCTTCAGAATTTACAATTGTACTTTATTAGCCTCCCACTCTAATGATTCCAGAGTTAGGATAAGAAAGGACCTTATTTACTGTGTCTCACTTTGCCTGAAGAGAACCATTATAATGTGTTGTACAAATACCTCTGGCTCAGGGCACCTCTTCATTTGTTTAAAAACAGAAGTCTTGTTAAAATGCAGCACACTTTTTATACTACAGGAAAGAACATAAAAATAACTGTCTTAGCAGGAGGCCCTGTAGTCTTTAGGGATTGAAAAGCAAAGAAAAGAACAACTCAGAAACCTTAGAGTCAGTATTGTGGCCTCTTGGAAAGAGGTTTAAAAGATCAAGAGCAAATAGATTAGCAGCCCTTTAGGCAAGACTGGAACCTTGTTCTTATCTCTGAAAAGGCAAGAACAAAAACCAGCAAGAAAGGCTGAAGAGTGAGCTCTGTTTAATTTATTTTTCCCCATTACTAAAACTTAGAAACGTGCAACATCCTTAAAGCGAGAGGATAAAATTCTAATTATTCAAATTTTAAAATTTAAATATATTGGACCCAAGCCTTAGATCCAGAACTGAAGTTCAGGATTTTACAGTGAAAAATGGGGGAAATTACTGATATTCATCCCAGTATGAGGGGAACACAGACCAACTACAGCAGCACTGAAAATAAATGGCTCTTTAATTTTTAATACAGTTGTGTGGGTAGGGGGGTCATGTGCACTGAGATGCACATGCTTCTTGGTTTCCTTACATGTGATATAATCACAGGTCCCAGCAAATTCTCTGGAGACTGGCAACAGCTGATACCTAAAGACTTGTACCCAGTGGTTTTCACACAATTACCAGCTCAGTGATGCTAAAACACAACCACTGTGCAAAGCATTTCTTTCCATCTAAAGGGTAAAGGAGGTTTGCTTCCACTGTGTAGAGGAGATTGACACAAGATTGTTACTGGTTTACTTTTCCCCCTGAAATTATGAAATAATGTGATAATGAATGCTGTGCAAGGAGGTACTAACACAAGCATGACACAAACAGAAAACCTCAGGGGAATTCAATAAGCCCTGAAAAGGAGGAAATTCAACCTGACACAAATTGGTTAAGAGTAAAGAGACAAACTGTGCTGGGGGGTGGGGAGGGCTATGCACACGATTTATGCTTTCATACCTTCTGCTACAGTATTTTTGGGGCACATCAAAGAACAATATAGGATGATGTTGACAATCCCTCTCACTTATAAAAATTTCATTATAGAGTGTTCAAGGCATCTTTCTGTATGAGAAACAGGAATTCATTGGAGTCGACTTTTCTTCTGTCCTGAGGAAACACCTCTTCCTCATGGTGACTGCATTGGGTTTGTGTGGCCAGGTTTTGGTAGCAGGTGGGGCCACAGGGGTGACTTCTGTGAGAAGCTGCCAGAAGTTCCCCCTGTGTCCAGTGGAGTCAATGCCACCAGCTCCAGGATGGATTCACCACTGACCAAGGCTGAGCCCATCAGCCAAAGTGGTAAAACAGATTTAAGGGCAGGGGGGAAAGCCTGACACTAAATACTCCTGCCAGAATTTGTTCTGAAGGCTGCAGATATAAAATATGATGAAAATCTGATAAATGGGAAAAGAAGGAAGAAAAAAATAAGAAGATCAGCACACCACTTTTTTGTGTCAGACCTGCAACTATTTTACAATCTAATTAGTTTTAAAATGGTTCTTGCGAGCACTTTTCTATTTCCTTCTGCAAAGTTTTCAGCACTAACTTTTACAGAGATGCCTTTACTCAATGTCTTCTCTTTTAGAATCACAGTGAAACAAGTTTTATTTTTCATCAGTGAGAAGTGTAGAGCTCCTTTCCCTCCTGTAGTTATAGCAGCTGGATAGCCTGAGTTGGCTGAGGTGCACCCTCATAATTTCCATCTCAATCCAGTGCAATAGTCTTGCTTGTTTCCAGAGCTAAACTGCCAAAGTCTGCCTCAGGAATGATTGCACCTTGGAAACGCAGCAGAACTACTGATGCACTTAGTGCACAACACAGACTTCAGAGTCTTCAGAAAGGATAGCACTGCATTTCTGGGCCTCGTGCAAAATCAAGCATTCTCAGTTATTTTTCATACACATGGATGGAATTGCAAAATGAGAATATGTAATAAAACCAAGAGACAAAATTATCCTCTCAGTCCTTCCATAAGCAAAATGAATTAGAGCTGTATTTGATTTACAGAGGTAAATTTACTTAGATTTTGACCCAAAATTCATATGGAAGATAACCAGTACACTAGAGCTAGCCAGGAAAAGCTGCCAGCAGTGCATCAAGAGTTTTAAACAGAGGCCACTACCTACTGCTGATTTCTTCTCCAACCTAGAAAGAGAAACTGCTTACCAGATGCTGAAACCTTCAGCAGAAGAGAATCTATCATTCTCTTCTCATTACTGCACTGCACATGAAAAGTACCTTCCTTTGACTTCAGTGCAGTCAGATGACTACAGACTAGAAAGAGGAGAAACGGTCCCTATGTTTTATTAAACACTTTAAAAATTGATACAAAGAGTGCTCCAGTAACTAGAGCTGACAGCTTTGATTAACATAGCTACATTTCCTTCCTGTTCCTGCAGCAGAGCCATTGTAATTTAAAAAATAAATAAAACCTTCTTCATAAAGTTCAGGAAACTTCTAAAAAACCAGCTATTTGTAAATTCAAAGCAAACAGGAAATAACATAAAACCTTACTCCCCACAAGTCATACTAAATAAAGTGGAAGGGTCTATACCTAGGAAGAAGCCCCTGTCTGTATTGTGCAATTAAATATCATTACATTAAGTTCTCAAACAAGTATCCAGAGTCACCACATGACATCCAGACAGTAAAAGCAATGTGATCTCTGCCTCAGATCATCCCTAGTTTGAATACCTACAACAGAGAGACCAGGGGATACACAGAGAGAAGTGGAAGGGAACACAAAATATCAGACAACAGCACAGCCTGTTTTCCTTAAAAGGCTACAGAGCATCCCAGTAGTCCCATGTGACACCAAACAAGGTTTCTCATGTGGTAACAGAATCATCTTGCCCTAACACCATTCAGGCCTATTTTAGTCACATTTTCTGCTGTTGTTTTTCTTTTTTTTATTAAAGTAGGCAAGAGCAAACAGCTTTGTAATCACATTACCTAGTCTCAGTCAACTGTTTGCCAATGTACCACTATAGTATAGTGGTGTATATTAAAGTTCAAAAGTTGGACTCCAAAGCAAAACCTATTGAGGAGAATTATTTATAACCTTTAAATCAAGCTGCAGGAAAAGAAGTGGTAAGGGATTCTGGTTGACTGTTGGGGCAGTAGGGAGACAGCATCATTTAAATCTTTCAAATTTTAACTTTTAAAATGTCTGTGTTTGATGCAAATAAAAGAACCACCTTCATGTATATACAAATACTGGCTGTGACAGCACTACTTGTGGAGTCCAAGTGCCAGGACATGTCACATGTACATGCTCCCAGCACTGGAAATGTTCTGCTTTTAAGGACAGAAATTTCCTCTTTTATTTAGCGATAACTATTAGAAGTCAAATTCATTTGTGTAGGACTACTTCCAGGCTTACTAACATGCAGACTGTGCACCTTTGTCTGCTGTCCACAGCATCCTGACAGTACCAGAGCGCAATCAAGATTTGATTTTCCTGGGCTCTTCTGGAAGCAATTTAGGAGAATTATTAACAATAAAAAATACCACAGAAAATACAACAAAAGCTAATGCAAAAACTGAAAAGGCTAAGGGAGACCCTACAAAATGCAGGGTTTTTAGATTTTATGCTCAAACTGACTTAAGAGTTATGGAATTCTTTTAATTTATGCTTCTGCCTTTGATGTAGCTGTTAACTGAATATGTCACTGACCTTGGCTGGATGACAGAGGTAATCGTTTCCCAAGGATGAATTGCTCTTGAACAATTCTTTATTATCAGGCAGGCCTATGATTTCTTTTAAAGACTAGCCATGCCTCTATATTTCTGGTTTGTTTATTTTGATCAAGCAAGTGTATCTCATTACTAAGGAACATGCTAAAAATCTGTTTTATTTCCAGCTTGTTGCATTCCAAAGGACAGATTATCTTCATGTGTTTTCTTGAAAGATACCTGTATGAACATTAATGAGAATTATTGGACACTGAACTTCAGAAAGGTGCATTCAACTCACAGGAACTGTAGGAGGTTTAATCATAGAATTTTTAATTTATTTTTTTTTAAGTCTGGCCAAAAAGTGAAAGTATTAAGCAATCAAACCCAGCTTATTCCAGGCCTGGAAAACTGTGGTAGACCTTATCAACCCTGTGATCTTTCATCGTGAGGTAAAACTTATTTTTGATACCAATTAGCCTCTGGGTGCCTCAAAATGGGAAGAATCTCCCTGTGGAAATTGTGTCCTTTGCTCACAAAGGACAAAATGACTTCCCAGTATCACCACTGCACATTAGTCATTTTATGATCCTCCTGGCACCACTGATCTTTGAATTAAAAAACGCAGACCAAAAAAAGCTACTTTTTCTCATCTCTCCTTCTTAGAATGGAATCTGCTTTTACCTCTCTCTATTATTTTACTCTTTCTTGCCTTTTCTTTAGCAATATCAAGGCAGGAATACCATACATTAGTCTTCTAAATTTTGGTATGCAGGTTGCTCAATATTATATGCAAATACTTCATAATATATTTACATACTGCCTTTAAAGTTCAGCTGTCTCAAAGGGGCTGAGACAAAAGGTTCCTAGGAAACAATAACTGATGCCAAGTATTTCCAGTCCTTAGTATTCAAACTAGAGCACTGTAAGGCAGAAAGATTTTCTCTGATGATCATTTTACTTAATGATCTTTACCCAAAGAGCTCTCCATGGACTCATCTTCTATTTCAAAGCAGAGCTCCATGCATTCAAACCATTCCCCATTCCCAGACTTCATCCTGGATCCACACATTTCAGCACTCCAGCCACGAGACTGCCCCACTACCTCTTTGCTCTTCCAACCAGACCAAGCTCCTGCAATTCTGCACAAACTTCTCATTATTCTAGTTTGCTCCCTTTGCTCTGTGTTTTCATGTATCAGTAATTAGGAATAGCTCATCAAATCTGAATTCTTTAGTCACTGTCAACTGCTTTAAAGTTTGCACCTGCTCAGACATTCAAATCAAACTTCCTGAGCTGAAAAAGTTACTGCTTTTCAAACTAAAAGATTCTTATTTTATAACCTTGTGGGGTCATGGTCAATTGATGACTATCATAGAACACTACCTGAAAGTATGTACTTTATAAGACAGCATCTGAGACACAAATTGCTTGAAGCTGCCTCGTGCAAGCAGCAATAATCAACAACAAAAATAGTCAATTTATTTTAAAATTGCCATTACTTATACAGTAAACACAGCTCACTCTTGTATATAAACATCTGCAAGTGAAACTGCTTATACTGGACAGTAATTTTAGCAAGATCCCCAATATAATTTGCCTGTCTTTTAATGAAATTTAACTGCTGGGAATGAGGAGCTACAGGCTGACCCCAGGTTGCCCCAAAGCACAAGCCCTCACTCTTCTGCCTGTGGACTGAAGTTCAAGATGAGCTGAACCATTGTTTCCACTGAGGGAGCCAAATGAGGCTCCCAGGTGAGGGATGGAAGTGACTCCTTAGCAACGATTCATTCTCACACTTGAGAATTTTTAAAGGAATCAGAATTTACTTGCATAATGAAGAATTTCTGTTACAAACTCCTGACCCAGGAAGCTCTCTATCTTGATTATTGTTTGAGAAGAAAAATAATAATACCACCACCTTGTCTAAAGTAACAGGTGAAAGGAAGACAAAGGATACACAGTTAGTTCAAAACTCACCACCAACAAGTATCAAATAAAAGCACAGCAGGAAATCCTTGTTATACTTTCAAAATAGTCTGATAAAAATTCATTTTTCCGAAAAAATAAAATCATTCAAGTTGAGGATCTTTTTACTAGTATTTTGCAACTTGGGCTACAAATGTTGCCAAATAAAGTGGATTTCTTTAACTTCCCTCATTTTTCTGAGATAATGATTTAAGAACACAGTCATTACTTAAAGTACATTGTGAATTAAATTTTGTAAACTTTCTATTTAACAGAGAAAATAGACACTTGGATTTCAGAAAATCCTCGTTTCTAAAATAGTTCAGAGCTATGATTCTGCTCAGCCCCCAACTGAACTGGATCACCTACTGCATCATCCAATTCCTTGTTTTCAGAAATATAATAGTGCTACCAGTGTCAGCAGGCTTCAGAAACACAAAAAAACTTGGCCCCTGCACACACAGTGAAGTGCAAAAGTTGCATTAATGCAAAGATAAAGTATGGATTTGGCATAAGGAGTGAGGACACAAACATCAACAATACCAGTGAAAAGGAATATTAGAACAAGAACATTAACCTGTCTGTATTTGACAAAATCCTCATATTTTTGAGATTAAAAAAGAAAAATTAGAATACTCTATGGCATTTTGAGACAACTTTATGGATGCTACATTTTAACCTGCAGGGTAAAACACTTTGGAAAATAAAGAGCAAGATCTAAAAGATTTTAAAGAATTCCAGAACATTTACTTTCCGTTGTTTCTTTTTTCCACATTATAATGTCAAATCCCTTCTCTGGAACTGAAGTTAAAACTCACGTATCTGCTGAGCAGCCCAAGAAGAAATATCAGACTATTTCAATATTGGAATACTTCAGTTAATAAATGTTTAATATTGATAATTTCTGGTATATCCATTTCACACTTCTAATTGAAAGACTCATTTTTTCGGGATGGCCTTATGCAGGACAGCTTTGATGAAATTCAGAATGGTCTCACTTTCCAAGTGGTCATTTCTATTTCCAGGACAAATCCTCAAAAATAAATTAGCAAAATTTCCTTTGATGTCTGCTGAAGGAAAAGCAAGTTTTTTATAAGTAATTAGCACAGGACCAACAACAGAGGCTCTGAAAGGGATAGGTGCTCCAAAAAAGCCCTTTCTGAGCCCTCCAGAGGACAGAACTGCCAGAATAGATGTCTCTCAACATTAAGCTTCGTATTCCCTAGGAGACCAAGTGCAAAACAACCTTACAATATTAATGAAATGCTGAGATAGAATAACAAGTAGTCAGATGTAGCTAATATTAATCTTTCTCCCATGTAAACTGCAGTCCCATTGCTCTGATACAGCACTTCCCAATTCCTTTTTCTTAAATACAAACACTAAAGTCTTTTTTGCGAAGTTAAAAATCAATATTGCACAAGGACCCTGGGCCTAAGCAGTTCATACTTCAGCTAAAAATGAACAAACCTCCTGTTATACAGTGACACAGACCCTCTTCACACAGTGGGGCTGTGTAGATATTTTATCATTCATTCATCAAAGTGCAGGTGAAAATTTTGCCCTCCACTACAATCTGTTTGGAAATTAGGAAAATTATGCAAGAGAAGGAAACCTGCTCTTCTGGAAGCAAAAATGCCAACAACGAAACAATAAAATAAGAGAAAAAACTATCTTGCTTTGGGAAAGATCTGATTTTACCAATTTGACTACAGAATCTCTGCATGCGGAAAAAATAGTTTCCACTGAGAATGCTCCCAGGCAGCAGGGGATTGACCTGTCACATGAGAACTGCCACTAGGGAGGATGAAGACATGTTGTGCTTTTGCACATAGACTGTTTAGCTTGGGAAAACCAGACAGCTTGATGTTCCCAAAGAGAAGCAGTGGTCTCAGAAGAAGTGATCTACGGGGGGAAAAAAAGGCAAGATCCTGGCTGGAGAAATTATTCAGGAGGCAAGGGAAGAGCCTGCAGATCAAACAGAGGCATGGATATGAATGCCAGGGAATTCCCAGGGACTTGGACCAGGAACGCCCACAACCTCTAACTGCAGGCAGTGGTGCAACACAAACTGGCTCAACTTCTGTCCAACCTTCCCAGGGCAGCAGCAATGTCCCAGTTGGGGGAAGCCAAGAACACTGAACACAGCAGGAAACAAGACTGACAAACCAGAAGAGGGCAAATCTCTAGTTTTGTTTTAGATTGAATTCCTAAACTCACTACAGACCACTTGCCCTGGTTAACGCATATACTCGGTGAGTCTGCAACCACAGCAGATACAAAGAAATTGCAATTCTGTTTCCAGAGAAGCAGACATGAAGCCTAATAAATCTAACCGTGACACTGAATTGAAGAAACTTGCTGTTGACCAGTCAGTACCCTTTCCATGATTCCCCTTATTGTCTGAATTTTCAAATCTTAGCAAAAAGATTTGCAGGTTCATGTGGCTCAACAGAAAGTGTACACATTTCAACAGCAACCACCTTCATTCTGCTTATTAGAGTAGAAAAAGCAGGGTGGAAAAACAAAGAAATTTCAGTTAAGTGAACAAAATCCTGAATCAAGTGAAGTACAACTTCAGCACAATTACATGGTAGAGTCTGTAGTAATGAGAAGAAAAGTGGGGGCAGAGGTTTCAGCATCTTATTCACCTCCCCCTCAAACATATACTTTTCATGTGAAGAAACTGAAATCCCCAGGCTACTGCAATTCTTCTCTAAGATGAAAAACAAGGAGAAAAATTATTAGTAAGTGCTCAAGGAGCAAGAATACAGACAAAGAATTAAAATACCTGATGTCATGCCTTGTTAACTCCACTGAGAGAGGGCCAGTGTCAGAGGCAAACTGATGACTGATGCTGAGGAAAGAACCATTAAGGCCATGGGCTCATACCAGTGCTGCTGCATATTCCTCTTGATGGAAGATGTGAGGCGTCATAGGCATGGCCAGGACACACATTATTACTCTAAGCAAAGCATTAATAGAGCAGCTAGCTAATAGCCTGCAGCAGTTTAACGGGTACCATTTCAGAAAGCTGTTTGATTATTTTTTAAATCCCCAACCTAAAACATCACTTGGTAGAAAACAAAGGAAAGGGACAGCCTTAGACCAGAAAAGAAGTGATGGCATTTTCAAATAGTTGAAACACAGGAAACAGTACCCAAGGCAAGTTGGACTTGTCCCTTGAGTTGAAGCTGATGCACACTGAATTGTTCTCTTCTTAGTTCCACTAACAGGTTGTGTTGTTTTTTCTATACCCATTTTTTCTAGCTATCAAAAGAGACCTGCAGAGATAAATACCTCAAGCAACTGTGCTTAATACTAGAATTTCTGTATCCCTAGAAGCAGCCATAGCACAGAGACAAACAATACCTATTGAAGACCAGGATAGGTGGAGACTGAAAGTTTAATGGGGCACCACTGTTCAATCCAGAGACAACAGGAGAGGGAGAAATGCAGGCAGCCCAGATATGCACCACTTAACTTCAGGAAGCTCATATTTAGATATCAATGAAGAGACAGGAATGCAAGCAGCTGGATAATTTAGGTGCTCAGCTCCTTTGAGCAAACAGTAATTTAGGTTAGAAGCTTATTGTCAACACAATGTAGTTTTAAAATAGTAAGATACTGAACCACTCAGAGCTAAAAGATTAAAAGGAAATTTGCTTGTTGCTCTTTCAGCCTTTCAGGAGTTTACTGATGATGATGATCAACACAGAATTCCAGCAAGTTTAATAGAAACAGGACAACAATAGGAATTTTGAGATTACAGTGAAAGGAATGCTCAAAGGCAGACAAAAACACATTCAAATTCTTATTTTCAAGTGACAGTCAACACAACTGAACTTCAGCCTTAAAACCTTAATAATTTTCCGCCACAGTTAGCAATAAATATTACCTTGTCCACAAAGGAGATGTAATCAGTGCTACTTTCCCCTAACAAGATAACATCTGGCAGTAACAATTATATTGATTATCTGATTCCAGCTACCTTTGCAGAACAAAGCCTTGGCCATGAATGCATAATTCTCACCTCTCTATCGTGCTTTATTATGCAATAAGACATTGTTTGAACTGGGGGAGGGGACTTTCTGGGGCCAGTCTTTGAGGTGTATTTCACTACCCCCTAGCTTCTTTTCCTAAAAACCACACAGTGACTGGGTAATTACACCTCATGCTATATTTGCCGACTGACTGGGTTTTCAGGGCCCACTTACATTTTGCTCTTCCTGCAAAAGCAGCCATAAAACCCGCCCGACATGAATAAACTGCTGAACTGCTGCAGTCAGAAACACCAGGACTTCATGATGGCAAAATTCTTTGCAAAAAAGACAAAGGAGGAATGAACTTCGATTAATCACATTTTCAGACCTGATCTGTTTCATAGCTAGAAGGTAGATGGAACCATGCTTGTGGTGCATGAGAAAAAGCAACCTCCCATCACATCTCTTCACCTTCTTCTATCTGTCCTTCACCAAAACCACTCAAACTCCCAGAATACCTTCACTATCAGCCTAGTGCAGCAGCCTAAAGGGAGATGTCTGGGCCAAAATTTAGACAGCTTGGCACAAACCTCCTGGCACGTCCCACTGTGAGAAATTCTCCACAAAATAATTATAACCAATGTCAACAAGTACATCCAGCAGCTACAGAGGGTAATATGCAAATGATGTTTGTAATTAACCACTTGTTCTGAAAATACTAATATAATTTCATTTTGTAGATTCATTAATAGCAAATTAAACCAATTATTTATATTGCTGTACCATAGTTTGTGCTGTGTGCATTATGCAACTAAATAGCATTGATAAAACTACTACACTGCTATGCAGAATGTAATTAGGATTCCATTTTGCATATGCAATTGCTGCTGTACTATAATAAAGAATTAACTGATAAACAAGATTCAGGATACAACCATTTGTCCTCTTTCCAATCATTATATTTTGTAATGAGATGGCATTGCTCAATTTAGCTCCTAAATATCTTAACAGAGAATAATGAACTTGAGATGTTCTGGAAAGCAGTCTAGGGAATGCCGTGTCAATAACAGCATTGTGTTCCCATGACAAGAATGAACCAGGAAAGTATATGACATGAAAAAAGTTCATTGTGTGATAAGGAAAACATCGGGCTTAGGCTGCACTGAGTTTGTTCATTCTCCTTTTGGTGCACGTGTCTTATTTCTAATGCATCATAGCTGAGTATTTGTGCTTTATTTCATTATTCCACAAAGTTATAAATTGGAGAAAAATAAGACCGAACTGTCGGCAAAATGACTCATTCCTGAATTCCCACTTTCTATTTTTTGTTACTTGAGTCTAATATGGTTTTCCTGTGGGAACTAAACATAAGTACAAACACTGTGAAACACCCAGGCTTGCAGAGGGTTGGTAGCTCACCACAATTTCATTTTCACAACAAAAAAGAAGAGACCAAACTAGGAGGGAGAATTCTGGAGATACCCCAGGCCCCATAAATACACTATTTGAGAATGACTTGTATGAAAAACAAGTTACAGGACTGAGCCTGGCAGCATTAGGCACAAAATAGAAAAGGTTACTCAAACTATACTCTATATGAAATGTCACCATGCGAATTTTGCTGTCTTAAGAAACAGTTGGGGTTTTTTACTTAAATTACTACATCAATAGACTTAGCTGGATTTCATTTCTAGCACTCAGGAATACCAAAGGCCTGTGTCAAACTTTCTTCCTGCTGCAACCAAGGATGTCATTTTATAGTGGCTATGCCTTTTTTCTTCTGCTTTCTGTTAATGTCTGAGATAATCTAACAAAAGTGTGCTACTTCTTGAGGTGTATTCATCTTACCCAGAGACATGCTTTCAATATTTTTAAGGTTTCCATCTTCTATACCCTCTCCTCTAGAAGTACTCTACCTGAACAATGTGTATAGGGGAAAGGAGAAGTCACTGAAAAAAGAGATGGAAAAGCTCAAAGACCTCAAGTGCACATAGAATTTTCCTACATCACCTCAAACCACAGTCATCAGCTATCATAGTCTGATCTATATCAGGATCTAGAAAAGCAGTGAACAAACATTTCAATGTTTCCTTCATGGTATCCAAACATGCTGTTAAACTGGAACTAATAGTTGCTCAGGATCAGTGCCATCTATCCATGCCCTTCACAGGTACAGCATTTCTTTAAGCTATAAACACAGACATGAAAAGAAAGGACATTCTCATTTCCAGAATGTATCACCTGGCACTAAAAAAAAAATCTGCTGTCACTGCTTGGAACTACAGACCAACAGCTACCTTCAGATAGAGTTTAAATTCTTTACTTTGTCATTAAGCACTCTAAAACTCTGCTTGATTTATTAATCCAAGTTTTTCCACCTTGGATAGTGGCATGTAAAGATCAGTGTCATGGTTTGACAGTGGTCCAATGCCAGGCACCCACAAAAGCCGCTCTCTTACCCTCCCCTGCCACAGCTGGGCAGAGGAGAGAAAAAAAATTAACAAAGGGTTCTTGAGTTGAGATGAGGACCAGGAGAAAACACTTCAAGGGCAAAACAGGCTCAGCTTAAGTTGCAAAGTGAATTTATTACTAACAGAGTCAGAGGAGGATAATGAGAAGTAAAATAAGCCCTTAAAACACCTTTTTCCCCCAGCCCTTCCTTCCTTCCCACTGACAGTGCAGGGAGATAGGGAGGGGGGTTTTGGTCAGTTTTCTTCCCAAGGTTTTCTTCCACTACTTAGGGAGAGGAATCCTTCCCCTGTGAGACCGTGGGGTCCCTCCCATGGGAGACAGTTCTCCATGAACTTCTCCAGCGTGGGTCCAATCTCAGGAGCAGCAGCCCTGCCACACCTGCTGCAACCTGAGTCCCTCCCACGGGCAGACATTCCTCNTCACCATGGTCTCACCACAGCCTGCAGAGGAATCTCGGCTCCAGTGCCTGGAGCTCCTCCTCCCCCTCCTTCTCCACTGACCTTGGTGTCTCCATGTTGTTTTCCCTCAGATGTTCTCACCTCCTCCTCTTCTCTAACTAGGAGCAAAATTATGTGTCCACTTTGTTTTGATTTTCTTCTTAAATATGTCATCACAGAGGTGTTTCCAACCTCTCTAATTGACCCAGTTTTGGCCAGCAGCATGTCCATCTTCAGAGCCATCAGGGATTGGCTCTGTTGGACATGGTGGAAGCTTCCAGCAGCTTCTCACAGAAGCCACCTGTGTGGCCCCCCCAACACCAAAAACCAGGCTGTGCAAAAACAACACAATCAGCTTCTCAAAACCTTTAACTTATCACTAGAAATTAAAGAGCATTACAAAAAAATCGTAACAGTCTTACTGTGAGAGATCACCTTCTGCTCTTGTGGTAGCAGCACTTTTTAAAAAGGGTTCTCATTAAAACACCCAAAGCAGCATCATTCCCCAAATCTTACATGCAGGGGACAGACTTGAGAATGTTCTCTCCAAAAGGATCAAAGTTGTTTTTAGAACTGAAGTTCACCAGTAACACACTGAGAAACGCAATGCTGCCACACTGCAAGTTTTTCTCCTCCTGAAAACACTTTACAATATTAAGCTGGCATCATTATCCCTTTTTTATTGAACAAGGCACAAAAGGATAAGTAACATGGCAAATGTCTTAACAGTGAAAAAGCTGGAGACAGAATTTAGATATGACACCCTGTTCCTTATCCTCCTTGCAAGGCTACAGAGCTTCACATTTATCCTATAATTTACATGAAAATACAAAGCCTACTAGCATTAGAGTATCTTTGTGCCAAAGGAAAGTTAAAATGTATTAAAAATATCATGACAGCAGCCTGCAAAACCTTCTCTAAACAGCTTCTAGTACACACCAGTGAGAACATCTTAAGCTGACCTGTAAAATTAATTCCTTGTTCTTTTCAGGTGAATTTAAGTAGGACCAGAATTAGTGTTAATACATTTTAAAACAACTGCAATGTCCTATTTTATACTTCATTTGACAACAAATATGAGCAGAATATAAACCTCAAATATTGACTAGCTCCCAGAACAGGAATGTATAACATCCAAAATCTAAGTGTTTCTAAAATAATTTGGAAGGGAAACTTGTGCCTTCCAAGGAAGTGGAATAGCAACTCTTTTCCTAGCCCTTTCGTTTTGCATCGTCAGATTAATCCCTAGAGTAATTTCACTCATTAGAAAGGGTTTGGGTGATTATGTTTGACCTGAGCTCCACTGCCACCACATTAGTGCTTGTTGATTTGTTAATTAAAAGTGCAAGTCCATCAAGCTAGTCACAAAATGAAAAACCTCTTCAGAAATGGTAGTCTCTGTAGCTGCTAATTTTTGCATGCCTAAAGCCAGTTTAGTACACAGGAGAGCAAACTATAAAGGACATTTTTTGTTCTTTATGCAAGAGCAATGAGCAATGAGTAATAAAAGGTATCAATTATTCACATTGCTTCCCAGCAGTTTAGAATTTCAAGAAGCAAAAAAAAAAAAAAAAAAGGCTATACTGCTTTTGAGCAAAGAGTAAAAATCAGTTGGTGAAATGCAGATATCTCTGTACAGAGAATTTGGTTAAACACATTTGGAACCAAGAAAAACAAATCCAACTTGGTTCCTTTTCCTCAATTTCTTAGTCATATGCGTTCTTTGCTGAAGTATAAATTCCAGAATTGAAAACTGAGATGAGAGAAGCCACTGCATAGCTCATACTTGGCATTACCAAACCAAAAAATATTGCCTTGTAAGAGCTTATGCTTCTGAGAATGCTGAGAAACCACACTTGGCCCTTTGCCTCCTTGACTTGAGTGAGCTGTACTTAGGCACCAAGAGCTGAACATTTGAAGGTGACTTGCTTCCACAGTTGTGGGGCTTGTTGATGTTGGAAACATGGTATATATATTGTATATACTGGACAAGATCAGTTCCCTGTAGATTTTGGGTTTTTTATTGGTTTGGGGGTTTTTGTGAGCGCGCTTTTTTGCAGGGGGAGGTTGTTGGGGTTTTTTTGGTTGTGGTTTGGTTTTACTTTGTTTCCTTTAAGGAAAGGGGTAAGAAACAGTAACAAAAGGAACATGAAAAGAGGAAGTGTCAAAAATGCTCCAAAACATTTCTTTATACTCAATGATTAAACCATATTGGCTTTCTAAGCTTTATAAAAGTAACCACTCTACCCATTGATGAATTTGTTCATTATAGCTCTTCTTAACAGAAGAGACTCAACAAAAAACTGACTTCTGTTTTCTTCTTTCCTCAAAGTCCTTAAATTATTACATTACAGTGGTTTAGAATATTGATACAACCATGCATTTTCTAAATAATGAAATACAAAGAACAGAAAGGGCCAGCTTTCCTTTATGGTATTTTCTTAATGAATTCAAGAGGGAAAAAAGGATATCAAGAGTTTATGAAGTGTTTAAACATAAAACCAAGGAATTATAGATAAAGTTCCAAACCATTAATCCATTATATACTGTGAATTGGACAAGCCCAGTGAGATATCCTTTCCAGAAATGAATCGAGCAAAGCCATCAGCAAATAGTTAACATTCTGAACCCTCTGAAACACTCTTTGATTCAATCCAAGCTGCAAACCTCTATGTTTAGAAGCTAATTTATGCTGGAATCTGGAATTTAATCATCTCTTCTCATGCATTTGAAAGAGGATGACTTTACTTCGCATAGTCTAAATTAACTTTGAAATTTTGCTACACGTAGTAATATAATATCTAGTCAGATATGCTGATCTTACCTTGAAATAAATTAATTGCTTGATTTGTCCTTCTAATATTATCCTGATGTTGATAAAATCTCCCCTGGCAGCATTATGAGAAGCTCTGGTCTTTGTTTAAATAGAGTGGAATATATATATAGATATAGATATAGCTATAGATATACATATAAAATCACATAAAAATCACCAGGGGTGGGGAAAAAAACAGGTTTGTTAGACAGGAGCAAAGAAGAGATGGAGGGGAAATAATTTTCTGTTTGATCCAAAGTTCACTGATTTCCAAATAAATAAATCAAAGGCCTTTGAAATAATTTTGTCAAAATATTGTTTTTGACAAAAAAACAATATAGTGAGGGCAATGTTGAATTTTCCCTTTGCTGTTGTTGTTATTTTGAAGTCAATAAAACTTCTACCTGGGCCATTATTTACATCACACTCACTACCAAAGTGATTAGCTATTTATTTCCAAAAGTGTTCTGAAGAATCCTCTGGAAGGGAAAATTTTGAGAAGTCTAGATAATCAGGCAGTAAATAATGTGGGAAGTTTATGATTTCCTCAAGAAACAAATTCTGCAATCAGTAAAAAGGGAGAAAAAACCCATAATCAATATGAAGAGAGCCTTCCTATGCTTCAGACTGTATGAAGGCAGATGTGTTTTTTGATAAGAGTCCTCTAGCTCAGGAAGAAAAATGTCAAGTATTTGCATGATCTAGCGGGTTTAGTCTTATTCATCATTTGAAGAAAACAGCAAGTTCTCTGATCCTTCTAAACCAAAGTCCCGACCTTCACAGAATCAAAATGCACTCAGGCAGGCTCTTCAGAAAGTCAATCAGTGTCATATCAGAATATGTGATTATTAGTTAACACACTAAAGAGTTAAACTTGTTTATTATCACCATGCTGGGCTCTACTAATTCACAGGAGTTCATACCAATAGTCTTTCCACAGAACAGGATCTGAGAACAGCCATTTTTATGGAGACCAAGAAGTTTTCCAAAGGGAAACTCTATAGGAGGCTATTTCACAAAAAGTGCTTTTTTTATTTACAGTCTATACTATTTCTTATTCTTCATAACCCATTCTTTACAACAGAATCTAAAATGTGAGCTGTATTACGTCTTCTGTGTATATTAACATACCCAATAAACAAAACAGTAACAAAATCTGTAGATAAATAAAAATACCTAATATTGTAATCTTTCCCTTTTTTTGGCCCTGAACATAGGCAAAGGTATCAGCTTCCCTTCTGGGGGAAGCCCCAATGGCTCTGCAGCCAGTCCCAGTACACATCCACTCTGAGTTCCAGCACAGGCACAACGAGCCAGGGACAATCCACGACAGGAATCACACTCCGAGGTGACGACCAGACCTGCTGAAACTTTGTTCCTTGCTCAAAACATGTGGTTTATCAGCACAATTCAGTTCCTGTGGACATTGCAATGCCTCCTCCTGAGCCCCCAGCAGTCAGCCAGGCAGAGGAAGGAACTGAGCAGTCCCTCAGGTGAAGCTGGAGCAGCAGCAGGCAGGAGGAATGTGCGGCACTTGGTGCCAGCCAACCGTGAAGGCACATGAGATCAGCTACACCTTTCATTAGAACAGTAAAGCTATGTTTAATTAGCTTTAACATTACTAAAAACATCAGAATCTATAACTTTTATGCCATTGGCAAACTGGCCTCTGTGGCTTTGTTGTAACTATTAATAATAAAGTAATGATAGTAAATTATAGGTGTTCATGCATAAAAGTCATTTTTCTGATTAAGTAATTCTAACTTAATTTAGAAACAAATATATTTCTGCCTTCAGGAAAAGAAAACTGAGAATTAATTCAAATAAGCAGATATCCGCTTTACTATTTAAGGTGAGGGAAAAAAGGTTTTAAGTTAATTTTTGAGGAATAATGTGTAAGCAGAAAAGAAGGTTTCTTTTTTTCATCATATCAAGAGGGAGGAGAAAATAATAAATTCGTGGAGAAATTAGACATTAATTATTAAAACAAACTGATACTGAAAGATTTGAATAACACTCCCCCCCCCAAAAAAAAAAATTAACAACTGCAAAACACAAAAATCAGAATAGAAATCCACTCCCAGACCTTGAGAAGCAGATTTCTGTTCGCCATAAAAGGGGCTGGAACACAGGTATTTGTCTCAACCCCGAACAGTTTTATTCCCTCTGTGATAGCAACAGTTACATTGCTTTTAATCCAAATCCAAGATTAAACTGTTCCTGGCCAGAGCACACCTTAACACTTGTAGCATACTCCAGATCTCCTAACAAGATGTGATGCTGAACCTACAGCCTGGTAATATTAAACACCTTTGGGCTGAGACTGAAATAGGATCAAGTTATTTGGATTAGGTTTTCTTCTCCAGCAAAACCAGCACGCCACATACAAGTATGACAAAGAGATGCTGCAGCACAAAGGAAAGACATTAAAATAATCAACTGGTGGTATAAACAAGTAAATATTCCATCTTGTTTCATTTACAGAAGAAAAAATAAATTTAAATATCAGACAAAGATGTGCCTCATGGTTAAGGCTCTACATATTCTGAAAATTAGCCCAAAACTAGCTACTGTATCAAAACTACAAAATAGTCGGCAGATGGGAAGAACAAGTGACCTTTAACCTTTAGTTTAACTGCATATTACACAAGATAAATTGGACAAGCAAAACAATTTGCTTTTCAGAATTCGCACAAGGAGATGAACTGCAGAAGGCTAAAAATGTTCTCCCAATATTGCATGGTATTTGGATTATCTATTATATCAAGAGGCAAAAAAATTAAACATCTTGAAAATCAGATCCACTTGTCATGGAAAGAACATATTGTGAGGAACAATAAAAGAGGCTCCAAATTGAACTTCATCAAAAAAACCAATGCAATTGGTCTAGTATCAAAATTCAAATGGGAAAAGAAATGCAAGATATAAAGGTTCTCAGACTATTTCTTGCAAATTAGACATACAATCCTTCACGGGCTCTTTGCTGAATATTTTGTGCAGCAAGGAACAGAAATACCAGAACATTAATCAGCATCTATCAAAGGGTCTGTAAAGGATTCCTAGAAGTCCTACCTGTGATCTGTGGTTCCTTTTGAACAGAAAGATAAATGTGTTAAAAAAATTAAGAACTGGATTAAGCAAAGTCAATATTGAAGACTCTGAAAGCTGTTAAACCATAGGAAGAAAAAAATCCTAGCAGGGATATTTTCAACTTAAATACTCCAAAAGGAAACAAAATGGGACAGGTACAGTCAAAGCCTGAAACAGTTCTCTCAACAACATTTCATAGTCAAAGCTTGTTGACATGTTTTTTGATTATCTCACCTCAGAAATATAATTTTTTTCCATAGGACTCGAGGAGCTGTGAGTCAGCTCCATTCTTCATTTCCATCTGCCTGATATGCAAGCAAAACTAATACTGATGATGCAAATGTCACAGAATGGTCTGGGTTAGAAAGGACTTTGAAGAGCATCACTATCTCAGGAGACTTCCCCTCTGCAAGAGGAGATTTCTTCAGGCAATACTGACAGGGTTTCATTCATTTACTCCTATTGAAACTGGTTTAGAAAATAGTGGAGTTCAGTCCTTAGAAGGCATAGCAGCCATTCTTGCAGGCAGAGTCGCTTTTCTTCTTTGAAAATTCGAGACAAAAATCTAAGCTGCTCTCCATACCAATCACAGTATCCTAAAAATATAATTAAAAAGGACAGGAATTCCAGTGCAGTAGAAACTTAGAGGCAAATCTCACTGATTTATACATCCTGAGCACCACTTCAGAGTATCTTCTGAGCAAGGTAAGACTACTTCAAACACATTTGTCCATCTACTCCTCACCCCCTTATTGATGTGCTCCTCCTCTCTGTCACAGTCCAGGCTCAGTTATCCCATGGCACTGACAGGGCTGTTCAGCTCCCCTCCCCGGATTCAGCTAAACCTTATCTTTGATACATTTATTTACTGCAAGGCTGCTGCTCCTCTGAGGCACAGCAGAAGTCAGACAGAATATTTGACAGAGGCCTGAGCCCTGTATTTCAGAAGTTCACGGGGAACACAGAGCACTACTCTCTTTCCTAAAGGACCAGGAGAGCAGTGCATCCATCTCTCAGCAGCTGACATTTACACCGAGACACCAGGCTGCGGAACACCTGGGGGATGTGACAGGGTGGGATTGCCCCTTTCCTCCAAGAGCAAAATTAATTTCCTGTTTGATTAATGTGTCACCACTGTAACATAGTGCAACTCCAGCCATGGAAATCACAGTAGGGAATAATGGTCATCTTCTGTCTTTAGAGAAAGGGCCCCAATTCTCCTTGTAACATGTGTAACTCCCATAAAACACAAGCACACTAACACAGCACATTAAACCCACTGAACTGGAACATCCTTTATGAAGGCCAGTCCTGTTATCCCTTTGGTGGGCAGTAAATCAGCTCATCCTGCATACACCCACTCACTCACTGACAGAGGTGTCCCTTTGGCACTCAGAGGTTCATGCAGCCCTTCCTCACCTCGTGACATTGGGGGTACCACTGCACATGCCCCTTTAACCTTTTTTATGTTTGCATCCATTTGAAGAATACTTCAGAACTAATAGAGCCATCAAAGCCTTTCCCCAACACGTGAATTCACAGGTTTTCCAAGGTGTGATCACTGAATCCTGTCAGAATTTACACATTGAATGCCAGTTGCATCACTTTTTGTTAATCATTTTGTTCCTTTAGCCCAAGGCCAGTATTTCTTTTGATCAATATAAATCTTTTCTGTCATCTTATTTTCGCTGTCACTCTGTGAAGTATTAGGTTGCTGAGTCAAGATCTTCATTTTTCCCTGGTACTGCAGTCCTGTTCTTCCTGACAGGTACCCTGTGAATATATCATTATCAATCTCCCTGATCCTCCCAGGTTTGTACATAAATTCACCTCTCAGGAATTGACTTCCATAAAGTCATAAGTCCCACCCCATTAAATGCTACTTGCTGCAACAGAGGCTTTACTTGAAAGCAGCACTACCGAGAGACACGTTTCTTGTATTCTGTGGTGAAGAAAAACATTCAGAAACAACAGGAGGCCAAAATATGGACCCTGGAAGCTCCAGCTCATTTTTCACACCCACACAAGTGCTATTTAAGCTAATACTTTGTGCAGCATCACCTCCCCCGTCACACTGGAACACCCCTTTATATTTGCATAGAAATACTGATTAAACAGTTATAGAAAAAAATAGTTCTTAATTTTATACCCTTAGCACACAGTTACTATACCACAAGTATTTGTATGCACAACAGTGAGACCATACCAACCTTTGCATGCATACATCATGAAGCTGAATCCTTGCCATTTGAAACAGCTAAAAATGGAAGCATTTTTCCTCTGCACTGCTACCCAGTATCAAAATCCAGCATTTTTTATATCAGTTAACCAGAATCCCAGTCCTGAGTCAGGAGGAGGATAATGCACAGAGCTTTCAGAAACGCTCATGTTACTGGCACAGATTCGTTGCTGTAACAAACTGTAGGAGAGTATTATCACTCTTCATAGTGCAACCCGTTTTTGACCAATTTAGAAAACATTTGGAAGTTGATGTCTTTCTGTGCTCTCTTTCCTCCATCCTGCTTGTGTACACTCTAGAATATAACACATCAAATAGTTATCCAGCCAGGGAAAACAGATAATGAGAATATTTAAACTAATTAAATATTCTAATTAATTAAAACTTCTTTCCCTCTCATCTTGTTCCTACTCACTTCTTAACACCACTACCTTTGCATTTCGTTCTCTAGGTAATAAGCCCCTGTGCACAAACAGATACACACGGGTATTTCTTTCTGTACTTACACCACTGTAAGACAAACTGAAATATTTTTTTTCCTCTCAACCATCCAGAAGCTGACAAAGTCTGTAACAGGAAACAACATCCTCCTCTTTATCATATCACCCCCATGATAACAGGAAAACCAATTAGCCTCTACATGGAAACTGCCCACTGGCTTTGGTTATTAAATCCAATATTACCATTTCAAGCTATTCATGTGCATCTTCAAACCCACAAAAACTTTCAGAATTACTAATCTGACGTTAGACATCTTAGTTCTTGGTCTTAGCTCGCTCAAAAACACCATCACAATTGCTGGCATGAGCAGCTAATTTTCAGTAGCCTTTCCTACATCTATTCCTTTAATTTCCTAATTATATCTAATTTTTGAGCAGACAACTGTATTACCATAGCAAATAACAAGGATAATCAATCACATGCATAAGCAGACCAGAGAAGGATACTGATGTCTATCCCTGTCCCTTGTGTGTGGGATTTTCATAGCTGCAGCCATTCAGTAAAAAGGGAGAGCACAAGGATGCCCTCTCACAATCAACAGGGGCTTGGGGGAGGTGTTTTGGAGGTTTTTTGGCAGAGTTTTTTAAGAAAGAAACATATTCAACATGTATCAGTTCAATTCACCAAACTTTCCAGGATTCATCAAAATGCCAATTTCTTTTGTCACCAAATGTGTTCTGCCAGTGCTCCTGCATAAAATCCCTTTTGATCCCTACATGCCAAGACAACACTATTGAACATGGTAGCTACACTTGCTCAGTATTTCAGAATGGATAAGAAATACTATAACCAATAGCTATGGAGAGTTTATTAATGGTAGGAAATCTCAACAAATCGCATTAGGATTAATTAACAACTTATGGCTAAAACAACAGGTAAGCAGATAGTTTCATTACTAAAAACATCTGTCAGGAAATGTTCTTGTTTACAGCAGCTACTTCTTTTTTGGGGTTTATCATTATTATATATTATATTCTTCTTCTTAAAACAATTTATCTTATTCTGCAAACAATGCCATATGAGTTTGGGGATCTTTTTGTGAGTATGTTAACAGCAAATGATAAAACAATACTTCTGTCACCTTGTTTTCATTCTCCTGAAAAAAACTCCTTATTCAGAGAGCAGACAGGTCTGTCCCCCACAAAGACTATTAGTATTTATTTGTCCTGACAAATAAGAGAAGTGTGTGATAATTCTAGACAGAGACCAATTTGGATCTCATTATCTCAACAGTTTTTCTATTACTGCATTTTTCCAAGACTGTATGTACCTTGGCAAAGGATTATTCCTTTATTATAACTGTAGTAAAGTATTTTATGTCTTCTCATATGAAGCACGCAACACAAGTAATCTTCACTTATTGTATAATAATAATATAGACACGCACTGTCTGGTACACTTCATTGCCTAAATGGATTTTAAAAAGTAGATTTTGGGTTTCCTTAGTCCAAAAAATTCATCACTTCTGAACAAAAATGCATTTTCAGAACATCAGATCATTTCTTGTTTTATTGATGACTATGCAAGTAGGCAATGATCTTTAATGTTAGCTCTTTCTACCATTTCTCTTCTGAAGCATTAACTGATTGAAAGAATTAATTTTATTTTCAAAAGGAAATCAGAAGCAAATATAGAATTTATTTTCTTCAGTATTATGTATTATTAATAAAAACTTGCAGTAATTCAGCAGAATTATTATGGAGTGTCCCAGTAAAAACCTGTCACAGGGAGAAAATAGCAAATAATAGAGTGTCCATCAAGCCAGGTGAGCCTTCACTGTGCAGTGAAATGTACTCTGCAGCAGGATCAAGAGTCACTTTCTGGAGCACGAATGAAAACATATATTTATAAATCCTAACACTAAATCATTGCAATTTTGTATACTTTCCTCTGCAAAGGGAAGGGCTTAGAAGTCAGCTTTAGCATACTTCTTCTAGCAGCTCTTGTGGTGAATGAAATTATGACAAATAATAAATATTGAATGTTTGCTGAAATTTACAATCTTTGGAGATCATCATTAAAATCTAGATTATACTACTATTTATTATTTAAGGGGCATAATCAGTGAATGCCTTAACTATATTTAACATCTAAAATATGCAAGAATCCCAAAAGAAAATAATCACTGGTTTAAATAGGACCTATTTTAATTATGACTAACCAAGACAGTTCCAGTGTTAATAATTCAATGTTGCTTGAAAACCTCTCTCTTATGATTGATTTATACAGACTGAAGTAGGCACATGTTTTATGCTACAGGTGGATGTGAGGTCGTAAGAAACCACTTTACAGTCTTCCCAGAAGTACAGTGTCAAAAAGGTCACCTGTGGTAAAGGATCTTTTGGATTAGTCTTTCAAATCAATGCATGAATTAAAGGCAATTTACATATAAATGGGCTAATACTCTGGCTTTGAAATTAGATGAATTTTTAAGAGATTTAAGAAACAGCAGAAAAGGTCAGTTAGGCATTAAGTATACATAATGCAATTTTTAAAAACTCTCTCTTGGAACTGCATGTTTCTGGTTTATTAATATTTTGTATTCATAGCCTGTTTTTCTCAGAGAGGTGCTGCCAGCTATTTGCGAGCAAATAATCCATGCCAGAGAGAGCAAATTTCAGGTAAGTATGGTTTCAGACTTAGAGAGTGAAATTTTGTTAATATTAAAATATTCTGAGAGAATTTTTATTTTGATAAGGAAAAATTAGGAAGCTGTAATCAAAGTTATTATACACTGGAAAATAAACAAAATTTTAGGGATACTTCCCATATGAAAGGCAGGAGTGAGGTTGAGCCCTGGAAGGGGAAAAGGGGTGGGAAAGGGAGGAAGGTGGGTTTAACATTTGGTTTTATTTCTCATTACCTTGTTCTGACTTGATTAGTAATAAATTAAACTAATTTTCCCAAGACAGGTCTCTTTTGCCAGGGATGGTAATTTGTGAGTGATCTCTTGACACACGAGCCTTTCATTCTATTTTCTCTCCCCTGTCCAGCTGAGCAGGGGGAATGATGGAGAGGCTTTGGTGTGCACCTGATACCTAGCCAGGGTCAGCTTGCCACAGTCCTCCACTATTTAATAATCCTGGGTCATTAATAATAATACTGACAAAGCAGCATGTGCCACAGACATCAACAATGTTGTTCTATGAAAAGATACAAAATCATTTCTAACGAAGTTCATAATCCTTCCATGCAGCTAATTTTAAGTATTACAGAATTCTAAAGAAAATGCAATTATCTAATCAACCTTGATGACAGTTTCCTTAGAAAGCCTGTTTTCTATCATACTGCACAGTGCAAAACTGAATTTTATGTGATAATTATTAAATTGGTCCCTTCCCTTACAGGAAGGCAAAAGAAATCAACAGATGTTTGCAATGAGCCCTGCAGCAAAACAGAATCAAAACCAAGAAAATTTTAAATTTCGAGTTGATTTCAGAAGATAAACAATGAAGTTGTATAGCTACAAATATTCTGAGGCACATAAAAGGAATAAAGCAGCACAGAAACTTCACAAGAACTAACAAACTGTGGGTAAGTGGTAACAGTATTATCAGAGCAATTAGTGAAGTGTTCAAGTAACCAGGGAGTATAAAATTACCTCAGTCCTACATGAAGCATAGACTTTACCAGTATCAGACCAGGTTTAGCCTGTAGTAAAGAACACGACCTTCTTAAGACTCAAAGCAACCTAGCTTAGGAAAAAATAATGAAAAAAATATTTTTCTCAAACAATATCCAAGAGAGTCAAAAAGGGAAGTGCTTTCCAGGAATTTGATAAACAATTCAGATATTACAAGAAGTACTGACCATAAAAGAACAATGGATACCATAATTTAGTTCCAATGAATGAATAGGAGAGACTCCTCATCATAACAGCTAACGGGCCCCTCAAATATAAAGAATTTAAGAATGCTAAAAAGATGTGCAGCAACAGTGCTAACAAAGAATTTGAAGACTCTTTTTAGATTCTTTTTATTCTCTTTTCAACGGTGAATTTATTCCTACAGAACCCAAAATAGCTTAAACCAATTACAGATTTACCTTGATAAATTGCCATTCTGTGCAGATACTTCTAAAGCAGGTGTATGATCTTGTACAGCAATTCAGTTGATAAGAAAGCCAGATTGCTTTTGGTCTGTAACTGGCTTTTGCTAGAGCAGATTATGCCCATAAATGGGGTTACTTCTTTGCTTATCTATTACACAGAACCATTTTTTGAGTTAAAGCTATCCTGAAAAAAAGAAAAAGAACATTTAATCCTATACTATTGTGGGTTAAAATGCAATGATTACTTATTTATACAATTTTGAATGGTTTCACATATGAACATGCTGTTAAGCAGAGGAACATTATCCGTTGCACAGATACAAGACTGAAAGCATATGTGGAATAACACCTACATTTTCTGTCACTGTTTTAGGAGAAGAATGCAAAAAGTAAAGATATAAAGATATCACTGAATCATGTAGGTGCTGGTAGATTTGTGATAATAAAAAAACTCCTCAGAGGAATGAAATCTAACCCTAGGAAAAATAAATTAACAGCAGATCCTGCCAAGTTACACAGAAATTTTGTAAAGCACCAAAATATATAGTTTATAAGGCTATAGAAAATTGTGTCAAATCTAACAATAAAAGGCATGAACTTAAGCTAAGGAAGGGTCATCTTCAAAGGGAATGTTGGAAGAAATGCCTTACGCAGCAAGTGGTTACGATGGAAAATAAACCACTATGACAACCTGTGCAACAAGTGATATAAACTTCAAAGGGTGACAAGCATGGGAGAGACAGTTATTGTACAAATATAGAAAGGGGGAGAGAGAGCTGTCTGGCCTTTTCAAAAATAGACTTTGTATCCATCCATCTTTAAATCACCAGCATTTCAGCCCTATCTGCTGCCTCAGAAGTTCACTAAAAGAGAAAATTGACACCAAACTGAACTGAAGGATCTAACAAGAAGATCCTGACAGTTGAAATGGGTCTTAGAGATTCCATCTACAAATGTTATTGCTTGAACTTCCTCATTTCAGTGAAGGAATAAATCTTGCCCCATTTCTTTCAGAGCCTTCATTTCTCTTGTAATGAGTCTTCCACTTTAACAAGTTTTGATTCAATCATTTGCGTTTTATAAGCCAAATGTATAATCTTAAGTGACTACCCATTAAAAATACACTAAAGTTACATATTAAAAAACTTTGAAAATTTATCTTCTGTCATCTGGATATCATTCTGAATCTTTAAATGTCAGAAAAAACCATGCTATGAAATATCAAGTTGAATACTACTTTTGAATACTACAGTTGAATATTATTTTTTAAGTTCAGCTGCAGAATAGACATGGGAAACTTTCATAATGGAGACAAGCCTCTGGGGAAATCCAGGCTGCATTTGGAACTGTAGTCTCAGGAAGGTTCAAAAAGGAGCTTGACATCATCTTCATTACACATTCAAGGGCACACATAGTTTCAAAAGTAAAAAATAACTCATTATAAATCTCACTGAAACAAATATAATCAAGACGGCTTCAGATGCTCAGTTCTTCAGTGAAGGGATCAATAAACTAGCTAAAATGACAAGATTCCTTTAAAAATTAACTCCACTCTATTCTACCATATGCAAAACAGAAAAGAAGCTCTACTAACCACAGCCACCTGCTTGCTGAAGAGGGAAACTACCTCTGGAATTAACATTTTTTATTGTCTGTGCTAACAGATTCTACTATGAGATTGATTTTGGTTTACCACCATTCAGTAATGTTGCTAATAAGAACAATTTTTACCATAATTACTGTATTTTAGAAAGTATAAAGAAGTTGAATAGTTCTTTAATGATTTTTGGTGACTTTCACCATAAAGAAAATATATTAGTTTACCAGATGCCAGATCATGCAATGAATCATTAACAAGAAGGTGTTTTCTGAGTACTTCCCAAATAAATACCAGCTGGTTTGTTCTCAGGAAGCAGATAGTCACAAGCATCTCTTATCTGATTCACTAAACCAAAGACAAACACATCACGTACTAAAATCTCTAATGTTGGTTTATAACTTCTTTGTCTCAAAAGCAGTACACTATGTACATGATCTTGCAAAGATCCAAAATGATACAATCACTATTTTCAGACTTAAAAAATATTAGTAGTTTAGTAACAATTTTTAAATTTATTTAATGGAAGAAAAAAATATATTCCGCAACTACTCCAGGTGTGCCCTGGTGATCTGGTTATAAGGAACAGCACATTTCTTAGCTGTCAAGAGAACTTTGAAGACCAAGATAGTTGAAGAGAATCATTTCAATGGACTACAAACTTTAGGCCACTGCATTTGAACAATCATATCCACACACCCAAAACAGACACTAAAACCAACATCCTTGGCTGTCTGGAATTTTCTGTGTATTTTAGGCAAGCCAATGCTGATGCCCCCTGGCTTCCTGCTGCTGCTCATCGCAGAGAAGCCCTGACCTTGCTCACCTCCAGGGTGAGGACAGTGCTCACAGTCATCAGTGTCACCTTGCTGCAGCCCAGGAAAACATGTCCAAGTTGTGCTTGCATCACCTTCCAGACCCTTTCCATGAGAGAAGGGGAACGGGGGCAAAAACACCCCACAACAAAACAAACTGGAGGGGAGAAAACCCCCCACTATTCTCAGCACTCTGCTGTATCTTTTTCTCTCCTTTGAGGAACAAGCTGTCTCTAACAGACCCAGTGTCTCTTTTCCTGCCTCCTTCTGACTCTAATTGTAAAGCTGGGATAGGAGAACACACATTTATTTGTTCCTCTCTGCCACTGGAAAGAAAATGTCTCCTGCTATTTGGTCAGCTTTGACTATCCCCCTGCTGGACAAGACCTCATGTTGCTAGAGAAAAGCAGAGGTCATGGCAGGAAAGAAAGAAAAAAGATTTATGTTGAAAGTGTAAAACTTTAAATTTTGTTTCCCTATTGCAAGTGACATGTTTACAGAAGAAAAAAATTCTCTGACATAGATAAGGAAGTAGAAATCCCTCAAATAAAGCACAAAATCAAAGAGCAACTTCTTTTCCCTATCATCAAAAAGCAATAATTACTTCCAGGAAGAGTTAATAATGACCATCCACAGTTTTATACAAGAGAAGAGTAATGACTATCACATACGTGATAGCTGCTGGTTAACAGTGAATAATTTAAGACTAATTTACTAGGTATGTGTCTGCCAATAGATCAATTGCTAGAGTTTGTTCCAGAGCTAAACTGCTGCATAAGTAGCAATTTCAAAACATTTTTTTACAGAACGCCTAACAATTAATCACAATGTAGCCAGTGCTTTTCAAGTGAACAATTTTTCCTTTCACATTACATATTTAATAATGGGTTTATTCTTAAACTGACTGATGACAATTCTTTGCCTTCATAAAAATACAAATGCACTTTCCTGCAGCATGTACATTTTCTGCCACTCAGTGAGTCACAGTGCAAGCAAACATCCCTGCATATTATCTAATTCATATTTTCACTTATGGCAGGATAAACCCAAGGTCAGGTCTGTATTAGGCATTTTACTCTGCAAAGGTGATCAAAGAACCTAAGAGCTGCAAGGTAGCCTGACACAAGTTTTTTCCTAAGCTATTCATATTGAGAAGATTATTGAGCTTCTGATCCTTTTGCATGCTCAACTTGCCTTGTATTTCTTATCTATCCTCAGAGTTTGTTTAAATTTCAGTTCTATTTCAGCTGTTCTGTTTAGGCCTAAGGGAAAAAAAAAAGAAGAAGATTATTATACTATTTCCCTTCTTTGCAATGATCATTTGTGTGCTAAACAAACTCAGTTCTTGGGAACTTGGAGGCTGAGAAGTACTCAAGAAATGACAAACCAAGTGAGACTCCTCTTCAACCAGATCACTCCTATGGTAGCCAAGAAATTTATTTACAGAGTGGGAATAGATCACACTTCCCTCCACCTCCAGGAGCTGAGACCACAGATGATTAATTTGTGGTAAATCCAAGCCTTTGATACTTCAGTATATTGTATGCCACCCACATATTCTGTCTCATGCTTCCTTGGATCATTTCCATTACACTCCACTGCAATTTACCAAAACAAACCCACAACCCTGTCAAAGAGTGGCACTATAACAAGACAGTGAAGCCTAAATGTGCAAACCTTCTTCACCTCCCAAATCAGAATTATTATGGCAGTTCCTTACAAAAAGTGGAGATTTATAGTAAGATTTTTCTTTTAGCTTTAAAACCAGTGGGGTTTCCTCCCTGCAAAACCAACAGTTCAGTATTGAAAGGTTTTGATTTCATTACATAATTGCTTTGGGGAAATACTATAAGAGTTACCGGCTCACTTGTATGATCACTTGGGGTTCCATTATTGCCACATGCATTTGAATGGAAAACACCAAAGGCTTCAATGTCTGGAGATATTCTGGCTTGATGAAACTTTAATTTCAGAATTCTCATAGGCACACCAGCTGCACAATTCAGCTCCCCATTAAATAACAGTAGCTTAGTGACGAATTAGAAGATGCAGAAGGCTACAAGCAGGAAAGCAGAAGAGAGCAGGAGAGCAACATATTTCAGCAGAAAGTCAATCCCTCTCTAGGGGTTAGGGTGTGCAGCTGGGCACTCTATTTACCAATGCCAAGCCTCTTGGCTTCATAAAATTGGCTCTTGTGATCGGATTAAAAAATTTTTGCAAGAGCTATAGAGGAATAAACTCAATCAGAAATTATAGAACAACCATTGCCCCAGCTCTGCCTGCTGGAGGTTGCACTGTCCAGCCTCATTTCTCATTCAAACAAAGAGCCTTATATGCAGTCTGTGTCCTGAGCACCTAAAACTGTTTTGCATTACTGGATTATAATAATCCCCTTTTTTTCCCAAAGTGTTCTGATGAAGATTGTGCTCCCAGTTCAAAGACAAGGCATGTAGCTTAAGGGACTCACAGAGGTCACTGTTCCATGATTTACCTGATTTGGGGTGGGTTTTTTTCCCCAAAGGTGTTTAAATAAGGACTCAATGGATGTGTCACATGGATTTTGTCATTAATTTCTTTGTTCATTGCTGTACAACCTTGTAAAGAAATCACTGATGGGTCTTATTCATGTTCCAGCAACAAGAGCACTATGTTTATATGAGAAATACACACTTACATTAGGAGGTTGCAAGAGGCCTCTCCTATGACTTACTCAACCACCTGAAAGAAAATACAACTTGAAGGTCTTCAACAGAGACGGTCACAAAATTATTCAGTGAAGAAATTCAAATATAAGTGCTTGTTGTGTGGGAAGAGATGTACTCTCCATGAGAGCCTTACTGAACTCCTCAGAACAGAACACTACAGTTTGGGAGAACTCAAGCGGAATTTGACTTTTTTTTTTTTGCCACAAAACCATGAAACCAAAATGAATTAAAAAATCACTAATATTTAGAGCATCAATCATCTGCTATCTGTTGAAGAACAGTTGCCAAACTGACAGTTTAGTAAAAGGTATCATGATTGGAAAGCAGTACCACCAATATAATGTATTTTATGATAAGAACAAAACACAAATTCTGCCATAAAGCAAAACCTTGAAAAACCTAATGTTTCTTTGGTGAGAAGCTTCAAAATTACATTTTTTCATTCAGATTTTCTTTTAAGCCTCACTCCAAATATTATGAATTCCAGATTTTCATTTGATCTGCTTTAGAACAAGTCCCAACTCTATCCTTACAGATCACACAGCTAGAGCTAATCAGAATTCTGAAGGGGTTACATTAATTGACACGAATTTCCCACATCTGTACAGTAAAGCAATGCATAGTCTGAAGAAAACAGAAAAGCAACGTTGTTTCTCATTCTTGCACATTTTTAGGAGCTCCTTGTTAAGACCTATTTTAGCTCCCAGCCTGAGAAAAAAAGTCCATACCATATAGCTCAGCAGAGAGCATGATTAGAGTGATTCTGCAGTGTGTAAGGAAGGGACAGTATGTCCCTATGCATTTCACCATCAATTACACTGGTGTGTTATAGGGGAATGGAGATTAACATTCCTGTCATGCACAAGATCTATGCAGCTGCCTCTTATTATTTGGTGAAGGTCATGAGTAAGGCCAAACCTATGACTGCACTCTAGCTAAGTAATTCAGCAGTCCCTTCTCCAAATGTGATTCGATAACGAGGTATTAGGAAATATGAGCCTGGGGTAAGAAATAGGCCAGTGTTTAGGAGACAAGATTGTGCAACAATCCACAGTTACGGCAAATAAGTGACATGAAGACTCCTCTCAGTGTCAGTAAAAAGCCACCATGAACAGAACTAACCTAATGTGGCATTTTGTCAGTCTACAGAGAGTCTAAAAACACTGGAAAGTGCTCTAAGTAGTAGTTCTAATAAATTAATTCTATTTAATGATGCTATTAAATCCCTCTATCCAGGTGCCCACTCTGTGCTTGCCAGTAACTTATCTTTTGTTTAGTTGCCAACCATATAATTATTGTCATCCAATAAAACCCTTTTGGTTTCATAGAAGTAGCATAAGTCTTTATAAAGAGGAAATACTTGGTGCAGAAATGTAATTCTGTAAATTGGTATCAACTATTGAATCAGAAGAATGGAGAAATTCCTACTTTGTCTTCTATTCTTCCAAAGCATCATTCTCAATAGTAAACAAAAAGCTAACATGGGACAGAAAGGATTGAAGGAAGGGAAAATTCTGATTAGTGGGGACATGGGATTTTAAAATATTTACCTTAAGGACTCCTTAAAGGTAAACTTGACTGTTAGTGACCATGCTGGGATGGTCACTGTAGGACTAGTGCTAAAACCTTCTACTCTTTAGCCTGCAAAAGAATCATATCTCTATTTCTTGAGCCAAGCAATTTGACAGCACAAAGGTAACTCTAGAGGCCAATTTAGATAAATTTATTTATACATATATGTGTATAAACATGAGTTTTCAAGCCAACACTTTGAAGGGATTGACAGAAACAAACATTAACAAAAAGGTCAGACATCTATTAGTTAAGAAGCTTTATATTTGAACATATTTCAGGTATGTTTTAGAACTATACCAACATTTCAGTAATTTGACCTTCCCTGACATTACACACATTTGCTCCTCAGCGTCTCTCTTAGAATCATTATTTAAGACTAAAGCAGACAGACACATGAAAGATACTTTAAAATAACTGTCAAAGGTTACAGGCAGGATTTCAGCTCATTATATTAAAACCCCATCAGTTCTCAGTTCCAGGAAGTTTTACCCTGTGGTTTGACTATAAGTTCCACCATTTTGACTCCTTGGGATAAAGCACACAGAATCTAAATCCCAAAACTACAGGCTCAGGTTTACAGGGCAAGAAACTCGATTAATTTGGGCTTTTCGTTATAACCTAAAGCAGTAAACTAGTAATTATCGTAAATTACCATGTAGCTTTGAGGATGAAGAGAACTCAAAGAGAAATACAGGAAAATCAGAGCAGAAAGTACCAATTTTATATATCTATCAGGAAATTTTTGATGGGTCTGGCATTTGCAATGTTGAAGAGACAAGGAGTCATTCATTTATCAGAATATATGGGGGGAGGTTCCTGAATCTGTCATCTCAACAAGTTCCACACCTATTTGCCCACACTGGCTGTTTCCAGGCTTCCACTTCCAGGCCTTAAGCTCCCTGGATCAGAGAACTTCCTCCCTGTAGGTCTGTAATGCAGCTCTCCTGATCTGCAGCTTGATCACTCCTTACTAAAGTAATTCAATTTATAGGAATGTGATTTATCAAATCTATAAAATGTGGAAAATGAAAGTGTATTGAGAAATTCAAATACTTGTGAAGTTATACCATTGTGTGGGAGTATGAAGAGCTTGGACCAATTTGAAAACACAGAACAGTCGTTTGAAAACAGAGAGAAGTTGTTTGAAAATTGAAATCCCTAATTTTCAAAAACCCATATGCACAAGGCTTCAAGTGGCATTTCCAAAAAAAAAAAGTTACTTAAGAGCAGCTTCCACTAGAACAGACTTTAGAATTGATACTTTTTTTAACACCTACTGCTAGAGTTTGGTGACATTAGAACAAAATATAAGACAAAATCAAGGGAGAAAATCAAAGACCTAAAGTAGCAAGTAAATTTTGTAATAGCAAGGGTTTCTAGTGAGGTGCTTGAGGTTTTTTAACTGGTACCTCATGCAGTTAAACTCCAGCCTCCTGGTAAATGGGACTCACTGGAGTAACACCATGCTGAGCCTACAGGAGAAAAATGCCAAGAGGATTTACAGGCACATTGACTGTAATTCACATTCTGCAGAATTTAATGTCTGCCAAGTCTACTGTACTCCTTGAAATCTTGTGTTTATCAGACATCTGGGGAAAAATTTTGAATGCTGGGAGATATAGAACTTTCAAAAACATTTTGAAGAACCTCATAATAATTTATTGCCATGATGAGGCTTTTTATAACACAATGACTGTATTTCGTCACTGTGAAACCATACAAAAATTCTGATTCTTGAAGATAATGGAAAAACTTCAGGAACTGAGTATTTAGGGAATGCCAAAAAGAGAGAAATATCAAAATATTTAAGTTTTGGGAGACCGTTTGTATCCAGAACCCTTACATCTAAAATTTAGAGATCTGCAGGAGAAAAGCAAAAAATGTTTTCAGCCTTAATCATTTTTCCAGTCACAGAATCATGGAATGGTTTGGGCTGGAAGGGACCTTAAAGATCAGCTAATTCAACCATGGGCAGGGTCACTTTCCCCTATCCCAGGTTGATCCAAGCCCTGTCCAACCTGGCCTTGGACACTTCCAGGGATGGAGCAGTCACAGCTTCTCTGGGCACCCTGTGTCAGGGCCTCACCACCCTCACAGGGAAGGATTTCTTCCTCATACCCAATCTAAAGCTACTCTCAGTTTGAAGCCATTCCCCCACTTCTGCCACTACATGCCCTTGTAAAGAGTCTCTTTTCATCTTTCTTGTAAGCTCTCTTCTTCCTCAGAATTTTTAAAAAATCTTTTAGGAGAACATAAAGATCTCTTGAAATCATGAAAGAAAAGTGTGGGATTTGTTGTAATACTGAACAGTGCATTAAGACACTCAGTTTGTGCCGAACTCTGCTGTTAATTTACAAAAACTGTCATAACGAATTAGAGGGACAGTGAACTGGTCTGATCCTTGCCTTGATCATGGCACAGTTATTTTACATTTTAATCTAAAATTCTTGCCTCTCAGAAGTTTCTCTGAAGAAAAGCCAACAACACAAAAGAGCCCACTGAATTTACCCCCCTCTTCACAGCACTGATGTGTGAGGATGACGTAAAGCTTGACCTGCAAAAACAACCAGCTTTCCTCTTTTTTAGAGCAAGGAAGGACTTAGCTTGCACTTCCCAGCTCATTATTTTCCAAACAGGTGTGATATCAAACCACAGCATTTTACAATTTCTCTGAAAAGTAGACAGATAACTAAAGGAGAGTCATACTCATATCCTCGGATTTGCTGCAAGCCCAATTGCCAGGAAAGAGAGTAAACCCAAGGAAAAGAAAAAACATGAAATATTTATCAACTTGAGACATATCCATGCCCCATTTTCTCATGCTCCTTTAGTTTTGGGGGAATGCCTTGCTTCTCACATGAAAGGCCTGGAACTCCATTTATCCTCTTTAAAATAGTTCCTCTATCTACTCTGTCACCATCTTTATATGCAGCTTTAGGAGAAAAAAAAAAAACACCACCACAAAAACAAACAAACAAAAAAAACCTCACACAATACATCCCTGAGTAAACACAGAGGAGAAAGTTTCTCAACCACAACTTTGTAGGCTGAACTTTGAACCTGCAGCTCCCAGGAGTCCTGCTGAGTCTACCTCAGTACGATAAATACCTGCTGTACCTCAGCTAGCAGAGAGAAATGGGAATTTTCCAAAAATATGAATGCTCAGAATTCTGGCCAAATAAGGCAAAAACCTCTATGAGTCACTTTCTCCTGTACTTATGGTGGCTTTCAGTAAGTCCAGAGTCATGTTTTAACAACACCTGAAAGTCTAACAGCTTGTAAATCACCAGAAGAGAAACAGAGATTAGAATCAGCCAAAAGGAACCAGGTTAAGGCCAAGAAAATCTTTAAATTTCAACGAATATTTGCCCAAAGGCTACAACTGAAGTATCAAGCAAATATTTGATTTGATAACCTCCCAGACATATAGTTCATGTCAGCATGTCACACCACACCCCCTATTGTAACCCTATTCTTGAAACTGCCTAATGGATTTTTACTTTCATGCTTCTTTTTTTTCCTCTAAGAGAATGTCCATATCCAGGTTAACCAGAGATTTCAGACCATGTTTTGCTACACATGATAAAGCAGCAAACATACTTTTGTCCTGATGAGAAATCCAAGGCTGCACAGAAATCCCAAGGTCTCAAATACTCTGATCAGCCAGGTCCCTGCCAGGGCAGGCAGCTGCTGACCTGATGGTTTTCAGTTTCACTTGGGAATAAGCCATAAAATGTTCAGGAAAGAAGCACCTAGAAACATCCACTGTATTTCTCATGCTTATCTGGGGAGGTTTCTACCCTGGTTAGAATAATTTCAAGCAAAGGTTAGTTATTAAAAAACAAAACAAAACAACACCAACCAACCCAAATTACCAAAAAGGGGGCAGAAAATGTAGTGTTCTGCAACCCAAATTCATTAACTAAATGGGAATGCATAGCTGGGAACTGCAGATCTAGAATCAGTGAACTTCCAGTAATTTCAAAGCAGCCCAGATTTCTCCAAAAGGAATGCTCCAGAAGAATGACGTCCAAGGCTCTCAAGGTTAGATAGAAAATATGAGCATAGTGGAAAGTTCTTTTAGCCAGCAGCTGTCTCCAACTTTCCTTCCAAAGTGTTGCTAGAATTTCAGTTCAGCCCCATTGGCAGCCTGAGGCAGTGACCTGCTGTCAGCCAGGCAGGGGATTCTCTTCAATCCTGGAAGCAACTTCACCCAACTCCAGTCAATACCAGTTATTGATGGGTGGACACAGCCTTGATGCCATTTTCAAGTTGGTGAATTGTCGGTATTTCAGAACAAATATTAATAAGGTGCTAACGGAAAGAGACTAAAATTTTTTTAGGGATTAATGAATCTGGTTTATAAATATTCACATCAACAAAAGATGGTTAAAAAGTTACTGACAAACTGAATCCAGGTATCTTCAAGGCATCATATTCACCACATTTATATTTTTAAATGCCATACATGCATAATTATGCTACTAATTATAATGGTACTATACAGACAGGCAGGTACAAATCCCAAACAAAGTCATGATTGAAAACGGTATCAAAACAAGAATTGCTCCAGCAGGGACCAGAGTAACATGTGCAGAAGAGAAGAATAGGCAGATTAAAATCTGTATGTGCATTAAAAGTCTGTAACATTAGATAAGCATTTATGAGTTTGGATTTGAGCACGGATTAACAGTAAAGCAAACCCCATGCAACAAAATGTTACAAAAGAAAGCATTCAGTGTAAAATTCACTGTTTTCTCTTTTTGCCAGATGATAAAAATGATTCCCTGCATGGTAATTAGACTCCTCAGAGTTACCATACTGAATCATTTAATTTGTCTGAGTACCTCTAATGCTGTTACACACTGCAGTAAGAATTTGAATTTTAGATTAAACTAATGAAGGGCAAGGTATTTCTCCACACACACAATTAGAAAGTTGACTTAATAGCCAGATGCAGCATAGCTTATAAAAACAAACAGTAACCCATTGCAATTTCATGTAGCCAGGAGAAGGATGGTGTATCTTTTACAAATATTGACTGTTCTTAAATATTTCAATTACATCCCTTTTACATGCCCTCTGTGTGTAACAGTGCCTCAAAAGCTAAAAGTCTCTTTAGTTAAATTTGTTTTGTTCATTAAGCAGGGTGGGCCTTCCAACTGTGAAGCCTAAAGTTTGAATGCAATATGTTTATATGGAATTTAAGTGACCTTAAAAGCTCTTACTGGTCTTAATTGATCTTATTATTCTTAAATTATTTATTGCATATTTACCAACCCTAAGCAGCTCAGGCATGGTTCAAATCATTCTATCTGGACCTTGTGTTCCATTAAAAAAACTACCAAGAATAGATGTGCAGAGGAAAGTCTAGGGAAATACTTCTATGTTATATAACAAAGGATTTATTAATAGTTTAGTTCTTGTTACCAAGTATTCAAATTAAAATTAATAATATTAATTATAGATCACACAAGCACTCCTCACAAAACATAATGCCACCTTCAGTATTTCTTCTAATTAAGAGTGAACACAGAGATTAATTTAGTGAGAACTACTCCATCTCTTTCTGGAGAGAGATCCCCTGTTAGATTTCCGTGGTCAGAAATATTTTGTCAGCAAAAGGAAATCTGTTGATGAAGAGCTGATATTCAGGGTTGAGTAGAATATACTTAAAACCCACGTGGCATCTTCTTTCCCCTACTGCATCCCCACTACCAATTGCTCTGTTTCATGTGGTTTCAATGTACATTGGTCATTCATGTTGTCATAAGCATCATCTTATTAATTTTAACCAAAGAACTCAGTCCTTGGTTAATCACCCCCAGCCTGGCAGGTTTGCAAGCAGCCTGTGAGCCTTGCAGTGCCAACCATCAGGGAGAGGGGAGGCCACTGACAGTTTTCCACAGGCATCAGAAGCCTGCATGATGTCACTACAGAAGTTCAGCTCTACAGCCCTGCAGAGCAGCCTGGAACTGCTCTGACACAGGAAAAGGACAAAACCCAGCTATACAGATGTTAAACATCTGCACATTATCCAAGTGCATTCTGTCCCAGAGACTGCAATACACCTTGGAAATGACTCAGGGGATGGGCTGGGCCAGCAGTAACTATTTCAGTAGAAACCTCCAGAAGTGTTCTAATTGTCTGAATGACTCTTGTCCTCCTGCATTGTTTAAGAACTGCATTGGGTATGTTAGCAAGTCACCTGATTTTCCCCACAAGTAAACACAGAAAAGTTTACTGGCACTACACCTGGTGGGAAAAGATTAAGAACCTGCAACACACCTGAAGAGCCCAAATCTCTAATACAGGGTTTCAAATCTACTACCATTAAGCTTCAGTCAGAGAAAACTGAAGTTAAATTTGCTTGCACTATAAAAGAAGTTGTCACTTTGTCAAACAAGTTCTCACCAAAGCTGACTGCAAGCATAAATCATTAACGTAATTTATTAGAACAATTAGAATGCATCCTTGTTGTCTTCTAGTTCAGTTATCCCTTGTACTGGTAAATACAAAGAATAGAATAATAATTTCAGATCTCTAAAATCATCTGGAGAGTATGTGAGATGAGAATGATCAATAATGCTAATCTACTGGAACCTAAATTCCCTGAAAGAGACACTTTATCATATGTGATTCTTTAAATCATCAGTGTTGTTTCTCAGTGTCTCTCATTCATAGTTTAAAAAGCACTAACACAAGAGAAAAGACACCAAAATACTCATCAAAAATGCTGAATTTTAACTGTACTTTGAGAGCTTCTAGGTGAAGAGCATATCACCATCTTCTCTCACTGACAAAAACCCAAAAGTGAGAGATGTCATTAGATGATCTTTATATAAAGGAAAGAGGGAACTTGCAGAACCCCCCTCCTCCCCCCTACTTATAACACCAGAGATGCTAAATAACACCTGATTACTTCTAATATCGAGAAAGAGTTAACAGTGTATCTTTAGAATTATTTTCTCAGTGGGAACACCATCAGCCATAACAGAAAAGTGTCCGCCCACAGTATTTTCTTTATTATTGCCTGAACTTTGTTAGCACTTTACATTGATTTTGCCAATCAAAGTTACCCTGAACTTTAAGAATCTTTAATTATTTTACAGCTAGGAAAAACCAGTATGAAAGACTGCAGAGAAAGAATGAAAACCAGGAAAAAAAATCAGAGAAAACATGAGTGAAAGGTCCAACAGGTAAAAGGACCAACAACAAAGCATAAAAAATATACCAAAATACACCAAAAATACACATCTCATGGAGCAAAAAATCAACTTTTATAATTTTCCCAGTCCTTTCTCTTTCTACCAGCATAAAACAAGTACTCAAATTGTAATGTCAGTGTTGGTTGGTTACTTTAGGATTACAAACTGCCAATAGGTTAAGCACGTCACTGCTAGGATCGTATTTGAGAAACAGGCAACACAAGAAATATTACATCTGCCACATTCCATCCTTCAAGCCATCCTATTCACTCTAAAAGGTTCAGGTTAGGGGAACACTCCAAGTCTTTCACAGTTTTCCACTATAAAAATCCTGCCTTTTTCTGGAGCTCTGTAAAATCCTTGAGAACACTGCTGTTGCTTACAGACCCACTTTCAAATTTCTCCCACTTCATTCTTTGGATCAGAGGATGGCAAAGACAAAATGGTTTGGAGCACTTCTACCTCAAAGAAGTCTCTGGACATTACTAAAATCTAGAGCCTTTAAAAAGCCACCAGCCAAGTAAATAATATAATAGCCAGGGAGAAATCACACATGAGAAGAATCTGTTCATTGATGCCTTTTATACCTAGGAATGAAAAATAATGCATGTAAGCAATAAATCATAGAATCAGTAGAATCATTTACACTGGAAAAGACCTTCAGGATCATTAAGTCCATCTATCAAGTTCACAGTGCAGCACAAAACTCCCGAGCTTCCCTTTCTCACAAGACAACACTAAATGTGGATAATGGGCCCTCCAGTGGGAAGGAGGAACCATGTCATGGTTTACCCCCAGGCAGAACCCAGCTCCACACAGCCATTTGCTCACTCCTTCCCTGGTGGGATCGGGGAAAAAACTGGAAGAGTAAGAGTGTGAAAACTCATGTATTGAGGTAAAGTCAGTTTAATGGGTGAAGGTCTTGACTGCACAGCCATAACTAAATCATCCCTGAGTTATCAACAGTGTTTCCAGCACAAATACAAACCAGCTCTTGAGCAGCTACTGTGAAGAAAATTTACTGTACCCCAGCCCAAACCAGCACAATAAGACCCAGGTCTATATGAGCACACACCCATACAAACATTGCATTCCCCACTGGGGGTTAACCACGAGATTCACAGAACTTGTACACCAAGAGTTTGAGATGCTCCCTTCCCTGCAGGGCCACAGGAAATATAGGACCTGGTTATGAACCATAAAAGTAGAAAGGCAAGATCTAACTTCAGTCTCAAATACTGAAAATACTGTTATTTTTGGGGCAGAGTAACTAAGGAAGTCTCAGATCTGAAAGTCTCTAAAACCAGGTGTTACTTTAAAAGCAAAATAAAAATTTTATATTATCAAAAATAAATGCTCTCAGCAGCCTTCATTACAATTTCAGCAAAGAAGAACTGGATAAAAATATGCAGTGGTTTTTTTCAGTGCTCACTCTGGAACAACTGCTGCTGTTAAATTCAAGTAGAAAATTCAGGCTTTTAAGGATACCTCAGACAAGCAAAAACCTGACTTATCTATTGATAGCTCAGTCAGCTTCCTTAAATGGACTGCAAATAATTTACTGAAAGCTTTGTAGAACTCTAGATATTTTTCAGTGCAGTAAAAAGACAACAATCTTGAATTTCTTTTCCATGAGACGTTTCCACATCAGTGAAACTGTGCAGCAGTAGGCAAATAGGAGATGATACAGTGCAGGTGATTGCACATAACTTCAGAAAAGATACTGAGAATAAGTTTTTTCTAAAAGTCATCACAAAACCCAAGGTCCTTTTAGCTTCTTGGGAATTTGGAATTTGTTTGGAATGTTTACATGAGGTTTTTTTTTAAGGGCCTAGGGGGCCAGGGCTGGAAATGAGAGAGGGGAATTATATGCCTTTCATTGAACAACAGCAACAATCACAGCTAATTGCATCCCTTCCATTTAACAGATATGGAATCAGAGATATAAATAACGCACAAAGGGTTTCTTATATTTTAGAAAAGAGACCTAAATCTAATCCTAAATAGACTCTTCCCAGCCTACTAACAGGAAAGTACCCCAAAGTGATCCAACAGGGTTAACTGCTGATGAAGAGTTCAAGTTTTATGAATCCAGTGGATTTGTAACTGAAGGAAAAGCCATCATTACACCCAAGAATTTTCATCTGAATAAAAGGATTTCTGATGGTTCAGTCCACTGTAGGAAAGACCTAAGCCTCACACCAGGCAATTTGCTGTAAAAGAACAAACCCACAAAGAACAAACCCACAAAGAACATGAACAGACTGAAGGTGTAGAATTACACAAATAGGTGAGACAGCAAAAAACATGAATATGTACAAAGAATGGAAAGAAATACCTTAAGCCAAACAAAAACTAATCCAGTAGCCCACATACAAAGACAGCAATGCAGCCAGAGTCAAGTAGCATCATGATTATTTTGAGGTCATATGTTGTTCTTGTCTCCCCCATCTTACCAAGAAGTATAGGAATTCCCAGTTAAGTACAAGTTGCAGTAAATTTATATTCACTTGATGAAGAATTTTTAATTATCCAATGAATTTGGAGATTCTTGCCACATGACCCATTTCCCATTATTTTCATGCAAAGCTTCCCATTGAAAACTCACTCATAGGAGTAGAGAGGTGTCATTTGGGGACAAAAGCATAAAAGAAATTTGTTGCACATATTGTCATTAAGGACTGACTTTAGGTAGTGCAAGTTCAAAAAGTTGGTATATTCCTGTAAGTCTGTTTGCTAATTAAGCAGATATGGATATGCTTCCATTTGGTTTATTCGTACATTATTTATTAACAGCTTTCAAACTCTTACAATAAAAGCCCCAACCAATAATCTCAATGAAGCAGCTGCCATCAGCAGACAGCAGGAAGTCTGAGAAAACAGGCAGTAACATAAAATCTTTTAAAACTCTCTTTTACCACCTTCCACAATTATCTTAAGTATAAAGATAGTGTCCCCAGTGACTGCTCTGGGTCAGACTTTATTTTTATTTTTTTCCTTTTTCTTTTTGCCTTTCCTCTTCTTCTAATTCCCTTATTTAATGCAAAAAAAAAAAAAAAAANTTGCCCTCAAAAAAAAAAAAAAAAAAAAAAAAAAATTCAAAGATAGAGTTTTTCCAAAAACGGAGGGAACAAAATTACCAAAAACTTCCTGTTTTCCTTTAAAGCATTGCTGGACAGGTTTGCTTCCTGAACCACCCCTTTCCCCAAAGTAAGTTCAAATTAGACTACAGATAACCCTGAGATTTGAAATTGTTTAAATTACTTACTAATTGTTAATAAGAAGTAGAACCTTTATTTTGTTTAACTTACACTTCACACACAATTCCTTTCCAAATTTTATTCAGCAAGAAAATTTATGTAATGTAGTCAGCAGATTGAGACTTGTGATACCTGAGTTCAGTACTTTGCTCTGTCACAGAACAGTTTTTCACACATCAGTTCAACTTCTCTCGCTTTGATGAAAGCCAGTTCATTGATGTCTGTGGAGGACTCAGATGTCAATACAGGGAATGAAGGAAAAAAGATAAACCCAGGGGTGTCCCCAGTTCATAAAACACCTTTGGAACATTCCCAGAGCTTGAAACTCAGAACATGATTGCAAGTCCAAGTCAGCAATGGCTATTTTTCATAAAACACACAAAATACAAACTTTCATTGAGATCAGCAGGCATAGAGGCTTTCAAAAATAAGGTTCGAATGCCCACCTGAGAACTTCCAGGGCTTTGCATACGAAAACACCTAAAATAACCTCCCCCCTCCACAAATACCAATGTAAAAGTAAGCTAACTAAGAAGTATGCATCTGTACTATTAATTGTAATATCAAAGTTTAGCAAAAACCCATACATTCAAATCATTTATAAACTACTGAATGGTATCAGTATGATTCCAATGCATCAAAAACTGAATTTCTGTACTTCATTACATTAATCAAAAATAAGTTTCATAGATGAAAAAAAGTAATTCCTCAGTTGCATAGATTATCCAAAAAAGATTTGCTAGTGTTTGTTGTGTATGTCGTGGATAAAATGGAAACACAAATTTAAACTGAATCAAACATCAATGGTCATTGCTGTGAATCAGTGTTGTTTAATTATTGTAAGCTCTTTGTATTTGTAAAGTGCATTAAATGAATACTCTCAGATTACAGACATTATTCCATGCACTTTTTCAAAGGGAGAATCCATTGCAAGTACAAGTATTAAGAACTCGTTGTAACTCATGTTATAATCATTGTAACAATTGCTGGAGTTTACATCCAGCAAAAAGGAACCGTGAGCAAAACACAGCATTATCACCTACTGAGCAAGACAACATCTGCACATGGAAAAGGCATCCTCCTCCTCTGCTTTAACTGCATCAGCACTTGTGTCACTTATTTTGGAAATAGATTCAGAATTGGCCAGTGGTAAGATACCATCAAAATGGCATTTTGAGCACCTGGAGCAGAAGGTAATGCCTGGTTATATTTTTGCCATTTGAAAACATGCAGGCAAAGAGAAGAGTGGATCCATTTACTGTGTTATACAAGATAAGCTTGAGAACCAACTTTCCTCTTAAGGAATACCTCACACAGAGACAAATTTGCCACAACTAATACAAAATCCCCCAAAAAAACCCCAACAACAACCATCCAAACAAAAGCACATTAAAGAAGCAGAGAGTTTCCAGATCTATCTTAAGGGTCAAGGCAACAGGTCTGATCTTGACAGTCTTTATAGATATAAATGATGTATGTGGACAGCCACTGAAAACAAGATTTAGCTTTCAGGATCCTTCACAAACATATTCTCCTCCTCAACTCAGAAATACCATGGTTTCCCACTGGTTACCACATCCATTCTTTTCATAGACCAGAGGCTCCTGGCTGCTTTCTCAACACAAGGAAGAGGCTGTAGCTCCACACACCTTTCCCTCCTTATCAGCTAAAGCCAACAGGCTGCAGCAGTGGTGCTCACTCTTGCAAGCTATGTGTGGGTAACAAGGCAGTATGGTCAGGTATTAAACAATTTCAAACTATTTGATGAACCTTTTTATTGGTGTTATTTGTAGTTCAAAAAATAATTTACAAAGAAAGAAGTATATTAAAATATTATATTGAGACAAAACGGAGCTTAAAGCTTGCCAATAACTTGGAACCCCTTGCAGATCCATCACACCTCTCATGCCAAAGATGAGCAAACGCAGAGATCACGGGATAAGCAAAGATGAGATGAGAGAAAGTGTCCTTCCTGAGGAAGAGGAGGGAAGGGGAACTGGATTAAACTACTTCATTTTTTTCATATAAACTGTTAACAAAGCACTGCAGGTTAAAGCAAAAGCTGCTCCTTAGTAACTGCACTCTACACAAGACACTGCAAACAGTTCGAATTTCCTGGTTTTTTTTTTTATATAAAAATTTTGCTATTACTGTAAATAACTCCAAGATTGCTAAAGCACCACTTTATTCTTCTGCTAAACATACTTTGCACAAACATTGAACAAAGGGGTTATGCAGATCCTACAGTTCACATAACCAACCTAATGAAATAAAACATGGAGATGAGAAGTGGTAGCTATTTTAAGTCTTTGACCTGACCTAACTCCTTGAAGCCAAGAGGAGATCAGGAAATGTACTCAGAACCTCTCCTGAAAGAGGTCTGAAGGGCCTTCCCTAAGGGCTTGGAGGGACTGTCACTAAGGAGACAAGGTCCAGTTCATTCCAAAACTGAAGGAAACCAAAGGCACACTCAAAATAGTTAAAGCTCTTCAGACACAAATGCAGAAGCAGAAAGTCCAAAACTGGAAGCTGGAGGATTTGCTGTCTGTAAAAATCATCAAGTAATTTAGGGGTTTTTAAAATGTTTATACATTTTTCAACCATTCTCCTTGTTCAACATGCCTACTGTATCTTCTGTGGGAATAGCACAGCAGATAAAAGTGTTTGTACTTTTAATTCTTGCCACCCTGGCTCTCCATTAAACTTCATCTAGATCTTATGCATCAGCAACCGCAAACAAACTGAGTTTTCACAGAAATCTGATAATCACTTCTGTGAAGAGTTTTCATGTCATATAAGCTTAAACCAATGTTTAATAGGGTTTTCTGAGAAGAAAAAATCCGAACCTGTGCAAGACTTAGCGTGATGTGACTGGAAAGAAGAATGTAAAGGTTAACAAAATAACTAAGACAAATCCAACAAAGTAATTTCCATTTTGCATCAAGATCTGCAAAATGAGAACTAGACAGTAAAAAGAACCAATACATGACATACCAATACATTCAGGCAAGATTAGTCTTACCTGAATCTTAGAACATTTTGTGCTGAGTTCATGGCAAGGAGTTTGTAAGTATGTGCCAGCTCTTCCAGATCATTCTGACACCAAGAACATTCTATCCTGTACAACATTCCTAAATACACAAATGGCTGAGTCATCTCTCTGAATTTCTGCACTTACAGTGCAACATGCTCAAATCACTTAAAAAAAAGTACATGCCTGATAACTCTTTAATCCATTTGCATGCACCCCTAAAACAAGCCCACAACCTTCAGAAAAGGAAAGCCAGTTTTCAAAAGTCAAGCTGGTCAGAAGAAAACGTGCTGTTATTAAGATAAGACCCATTTTGCAGGGAGGTATCTGGTCCCCCAAAACAATGACAGATGCTCAGTGCAGTGTTATGCCATCCCTGCCATGTGCTGCACTCTGATGTCAAGACCCCCAGCCACCCTCACTGCCTCTCCTGGTGGTTCTGCCACTGCACCAACATCTCCCCTGACCAGCTCAGCACACCTTGTTCTGCAGTGTGGCCAGGTACTGCAAGGCCAACACTGCTGCCTCCATTTTCTGTTTCCCTGCTTTTATTAGCATCTCTCTCAGTCCAAATGTTTCCAAGGTAATTATTACATCACGTTTTTCAAACAGATATTCAAGCACCTACACAAATGGGATTTGCACAAATGATTTTACAGGTTATGGCTGGGATGCTCCAACCACCCCAACAGCCAGAGCTGAAGCATCCTTGGAGATTAAAATAGTTGCTCTCCCTTTTCCTTGAAACATAATGGCAAAGGGTTTTAGCAATCCTCCAGCTCTTGAAGATTCTGTCAAAGACAAGATCTTGAGCTCCAGAAACTTGAAGCGAACGCAAAACTATCCCAAGATACTCTCATAACTTCCCATAAATTCCAATATCTTTTCACATAACCCACAATCTACATTAGACTTCTGTATCTTAGTACAGGAATAAGACATACAGGTTTGGCACAGCCAAGCTGAGTAAGAACAAAATAGCAGGTATTTCACACTGGTGAGATTAATTTTAAAATCTTTCAAAAAATCTTTTTCCACTTTTTCAGAAAACACTGTGAGAAAGCTTTTACATATCTTCTCAAAATTAACCAAATTAGACCGATGCTGAGTATTTCTAATATTTATTAACCTTTATGTCCAAAGTCTTTTCTCTTAGCTACCCTCTTTTATCTTAAATGTTTTTCTTGAGTTGATAAAGCTGTGATACTTTCTAAGCATTACTAGACTTAGAAGTCTAGCTTTAAAAAGGACACAGATAATTGATGTGTAAAAGCTTGGTTTTGACCAGAATTCAAAATCATATAATCAGTATATACATAAGATAAGGTCTGCACTGGGCCCAGCTACATCAGTCATGAGAAATAAGGTGCAATCACTGATCAAACTTCTGAGCAGAGACCATTTTTACGAGTAAATTTCTCTTTTCATGAACAACACACTCTACATGTGATAAACTGTAGCAGCAGCAGTACAATCCTTGGTTGCATTTATCCTGAGGATGATACTACAGCAAACTTTCCTTTATCCAGACCCACCAACTGAACAATTTCAGAGTTTTCTAAGCTGAAATACCTTAACTAGTGCTGTAGTATTCACCCACCAATAAAAGCCATAGAACAGATATATTTTTCTGATATAAATCAGTATTGCAGGATAGTAATTCCTAAGGAAGAATAATCATGCCAACATGAGAACTTTCAGTGGTGCATCTGTATTCAGAAGAATCAAAGAAAGCTTTTTTCCTAATATAAATATGCTGTCATAAGAAAAGCAGAGGTAGTAAAAATGTGCATTTCAATCCAGCGGAAGTAATGTCTCCATTTAACAAGATGCTTCAAGTTTCTCAAGGGAGTTGTTTATTTGTAACACAAAGCACTACACTTCATGTTTCTATTATGTCATGTGTCATTTGTCTTTCTCTAAGAAATCTATGTTGTCAATATCTATTTTATTGTTCAGTAAATTTTCATTACACATGCCATGATGCCTACATTCTGTCATCTCCCTGGTATACTTGCCACTTTTCATATTTTTCTAACAGTGATATGCATTTAAATTCACAAAAAAAAAAATCTTGGAAGTGGTCACTGTGCCTAGGCAGTCTTTCCACCTAATATTAGCATTTCCCTTATTCAAGGATAAATAAATTTGCAAAATAAATGATATCTAAATCAGACCTACCATTTAGTTTCTTTGGGAAAGGACTCATAGGTTTGTTTTATTTTAAAGGATGATACAAGTTCTTAGCCCAGGGCCTGGCAATGGAAATCAGCCAAAACTCTTAACTTGGAATCACTTGCAGACCTTCACCCAAAGCACTGAAATCGATTTACGACGTAGGATTTTAACACAGCAGCAGCCATAGGCAGAGCTGAGAAGTTATTTCTATCCATTATAAAAAAATCAAACCTCCAAGCCAGCAATCTTATGTGGTACAGAAAACCCCTGCATCAAAATTCAAACTTGCATTTCTCTCAGGCTTTTAGAATCACTGAGCTCTGAGGTTTGGAGAGCTGCTGCTGTACACATCTCACATTGTTTCAGATGGCAGAAACAGTTTGAATTTCTTTAAACATTGGTCTGCTGTTCAAATCCCTATGGTGACCTTGTTCAAGCTGATGCTGGAAAGTTAGAATTGAAAAACAGCTCTGAAACCACCACAGCAGTGCCTCAGGTCTCCTCTTTGGTGCAGGGAAATCTGGCCTTGGGAGGAAGGGCAGCAGTGGTCTGGATCCATCTCTCATACATGGGAATGACATCTTTACCATCTGAAACACCATGAATGAGAGCTGCACAAAAACATTAGCCTAAAAAGCATTCTCCATGTTCCTTTGGGATGATAAAGAGAACCATCTAAAGAAAAAAAAATAAAAGGCAAGTTTCTAATTCTGCTCATTCTACTGCTCTCTATATGAGACATCTGACACTGCTCTATCTAAAACAAAACAGCATAAAAATCATCTTTAGACTAACATATTTTTCAATATCATTCAAAAGGTTCCTGTCTCACAAAAACTGATGAGAACCATGCTAAAATGGTTTGTTAGCATAAAATTCTAAGCTAATTACTACTATTTTAATGTCTTTTGAAGCACCTCTTCACTATTCTTTTTTCAAACACCACCACCCCCAAATGATAAAATTCATCAAATCCTTACTGATAGTCTCCTGAGGGGAGTCTGTTTTTAAAAGAAATATATATGTGAGATATATATATATACATATATATATATATACACACATATAAATACACAGATATATACACATATATACACACACCTATCTTCATCTTGAAAACACTGTAGGTCCATCACTTCTGCCAGTGACACTCCTCATTTCCATGTTACTATTATGTCAAAGTGAAGAGAATTTCATTCAGAGATATTCTAGTGAAGACATAGGCATTACAAAAGACAAGAATAAATAATTTCTACCGTTTTGAAGAATGTTTCAGATGAGTACACATTTACGAGTGATCAGATTTCAGGATATTATTTATATTCATATAAATGTGGCTTTTGTCTTGCTTTATAAATACTTACTGCCTATAAACCAGATGCCTGTAAGAGCTGTATTTACTTACATTCTCTCATCCTGCCTGCAAGCCTGGTAAGTATAGTGCTTCAAAAAACACCTATTTTGTTCCTGTTGAAAAAAGCAGTAGCATTAACCTCCCCCCATCTTTGTAATTCTATACAAAAGAAGCCATGCAGAGCCACAGAGAGGAGAGGAACTGTTCCTCCAGGAAGTGCTTTAATCAAGTAGAAAAAGGCATAAACATGTCTGTATGCCTGGTGTGGAACATGGAAAGGCACACGAGGAAAAAAACACAAGGAACTTGTTATGTGTCCTGTCAGAAAATGGCTGCTACATAAAAGCAAAACCTACTGCCCTAAGGGAATCCTGCATTTTCTTCGCTGTTTTCTGTTTTCAGTCTTGCTTTCCTGCTAAAGTTACACCTCCCAGCAAGGCAGAGTGTCATGAAGCTTCAACAGAGAAAGATCATCTGACAATAAAAAATGTATCCAGACTGTCAGACGGAGCAGGTACATTGAAGAGAATTAACTGGGAGAACTATCTGTCCACACATTGTAACATTCTACTTGTAGGCAAATAAATCCTTCTCTCCAATTTGAAACATCTATTCTATTGTAACTACTCCTTGCTCTTCAGGTGCCTGCTTCAGATGAAGAAAGGCACTAAGAATCACAGAAACCCACTTACATAGAAGACAGATGTGTGTTTGTTTTAAATGATTCACAAGAACTTGCTGTGCAATAGTGCTGCCTCTCCTGCCAGTTATCATTGGAACTTTATTTCAGCAGATTTTTCAAGTTAGCCAATATAAGGAATGTAATGTTAGCAATGAGATAACAAGAACTATGGGTGAGGCAGCTGCACTGGTATCAGGGCAACAGCAAGGGAGGCTAAAGCTTTTATCACACAGTGCAAGATTAGGAAGGTCTCAAGTACTTTGGTGTGGTCACAAGAGAGACACAGCAGAGTCACCATCAGTTCATCAGCACCTTCCCCACACATTGCATTCACTGTACATTTTCTCCAGCACAGTGAGCTGTGTAGGACTTCAGCCTGTTCTCCTCTCTTCTGAACATTTAATCTGACATTTTATGCATTCTGGTGATATAATAGAGACCCTAAGTGCAAGAAACACTTGTATTTCTATTCAGTATAATTAATGAAAATTTAGAAGGGGTGTATAAAAACTAAACAGAAAAGCAGTGTTAGAAAATACAGCAAAGATACTGCACCTAAAAACCCTGATTAATATTTGGGTAAAACTAACACAACAATCAAATGGAGATATTTCCACAAATCAAAAGACAGACATATTAAATTTCAAAATGCTATGATATCACAGTATCTCAATAAAATGTAAGCAGCTAAAAAAATCGTAAAATAAACCCCCACTTTCTTTCAATACTAAAAAAAAAGAAGTCAGAGTAACAGTCAAACCCCAGTGACAGATGAACCTTTAATCAAGAAAAAAAAGCACATTTTTAGTGGATTTTCCTCTTTGAGGAAATTCCTGAGCAATACCTGCTTACTAGCTCCAAGTAAAACCTGTAAGGTAAGAAAATCCCCTCTAGTAGCCACAGGAATGGGATACTGCAGCCACCAAAACATTTTCTCTTAACCACAAACAGATTATAATTTACAGTGTAAGATATTAAAGACCATTTTATTACTTCCCAGTGCCATTCTGCCCTTACAGTGCTGTAATTATGTCTGGTCAAGTAGATCTTTAATTTGCACACTTCAAATACTGATTATCTGTATTCTGCAGCCATCTACAAATACATACATCAAAGCTGCCAGCTTCCACAGAATGTTAACCAGGGCCCATTGTTCTTACATTCTTTTTAGAGTTGAATCCCGCTGCATTAGGTCTATAAACAGGTCCACTTAGTCATTTTCTTACAAGCTATTCATGTAGAAACTATAATATTCTGTTCTCCCCAGAAGCTTATAATACATCACATGGATAATTGCATTTGAAAAGATTAAGCATGAAACACAAGAAACACCAATAAAATTCAAAGTACACCTGAGTCATCAGAGGAGAAATACCATTATTTCTTAAAGAGCAGGTAGCAGGGGGTGGATGGGAGGAACCAGAAAAAAAGCCAAAACAATACAAAAAACCAATTCAAGTTTCAAAGAGCAGATTCCTGTAAGCACTGAGCAAGCATATTAGCCTTTGAATTATACACACTGACCTGAGACACTGAGCTTGCCATGAAGTATTAAACACAAACTGCTGTAGAATTAGCCTCATATACCCCCAACAGGGCATAAATCTTCACTAAAGTCTCCTAGAACATGCAAAACACTCACACAAATAAAGTATTGAGAGAAGACTTTCTCCAGCTTCTGCTCTCCTGAAGCTAGAAAGTCTTTACTAAAAATTGGAATAAGCCCAAGTCTGTACCTCTAAATAGTGATAAACGCTAAATCCCTTCAATCAAATGCAGCATAACAGGAGACAGTTTTCCAAAATTGTTAGTGACTTTTGTATATGCAATTGTTTCATATGAGCCATTGTATTTTGAAGAAATTACCTCTTTTCCAATCATGTTAACCATTATCTGTTCTGACACCCATTTAACTGGCAAGGATTCAACCACTCACTAAATAATTACATTTGCTATATATTAATAGTTTAAACAGTTTTTGCTGTCTCCTAGCTGAGCACCTGCAGGATAACTTCCACTGTTTTTCCCATTTACACTTGATTTAGAAAAAGTCACAACAAAACACAATGCCACTTTTGAAACTAATAACAAAGTGTCATTTGAAACGGTTCATTAAACTTGCAAAACATGCATTGCATCCTCCCTATTCAGCCAGTATCTATATTAAAGGCAGTAAATCCAATTTAAAACAACTTTTAATCAAACTCAAGTGTTGAAGTTCTTAATTTGGAAACTGAGAGTATTCACAAAATACAGAGGGCAAGGTCTACATCTGACTGTCAGACTAGTTCAAATAATTAATGAGATTTAAAATTAATTTTGGTATAGCAACATGCAATTTTTCCAACTATTACACTGACTCGTTTAGTGGAAAATATTGCAGGCAAACATTTCCCAAGTCCAGTTCAGTAGCCATTGTTATCAGCAGAGACACTCAAGACTCAATCTTGGCTTCTTTGGAAGGATCCAGAAATCCAACTTGTCTGTGTTATTAATAACCAGTAGGTGCCAGCCCCTACAGGAGGCAGAAACAGCCTGACTGATAAATGAGAGACCAGGGTTCCACCTGTTTGGAAGGAGACAAGAAGCCATTTGTTCCAAGTATACTCAACTTGCCAAAACCAGAGGGGTTTGCATCCTGTCTGACCCAAGCTTGGTGACTTCCCCAAGTCACAGGGCAGTCACAGCTCTGTCTTAACCCCCTGTATACTACTGAGTTACAAACACCTTCCTTCAGAACACAGACACTGCTAACTGGGACTGTGGTAACTGGCTGTACCCAGCACTCCCCTCTGCCTTTTCCAGTGTCACACTCTGCAACCAGCTCCAGCTTCTCACTTTTGGCAAAGCTGAGGGCCAGGACTTGAGGATGAGGAGAAGTTGCCAACTCAGGTCACGGTGCTTTTCAAGGGTCACTGCTTGGCCACCCATTTGAGCCTTCCTTGTAAGGCTTATCTCCCAGGAAACCCAAACGCACAACCATTCTACATTAAAACAGTAAAAATACAACAATCCTCTGTTTATTGCATTTATTTCCTTGTTATTCACTGTAAAGACATTGTTCAGTAAGAATGAACAGACTACATTAAGCAATGAGATAATGTTAAGGACTTCAGATTCTTTCAACAAACCAAAACAAACTATGTTTATTTTTGAGATACCTTAATTCCTGTTCCAAAAAAAAAAAAGCCCATTCCTCAGCACAACAGCACAGTTCAATTCTTTCCCGTTCTGTCAATTACTCCTGTTTGCTTTTATTATTCTCCAAATTATTACAAAAACATCACTTCAGAATCTAGCAATTGGCATTATAGTATTTCAGCTTCTACTCTTGCTTTGTAGCTGAGCGTGTTCCATAGTTAATTCAACAGTAGTAGTCAAGCAACCAATGCAAAAATGCAACTTCTGTTTTTCCTGTTAAAGACATGAACCCCTACTTCTGCAACATTTACAGAATCTGCACTGGTCATTCCTATCCCTTTTATGGAGCTTTTAAACATTGACTGCATTAACCAATTAATTTGCCATTAACTAATTTATCTACTGACCAAAGAGAGAGAAACCGACATTGGGAAATGATTAGTTTGGAGGTTAAATTAATTAAAAACAGTACCATAGTGACAGATTTTAATCTCATCCTTCTCATGAGAGCATGGAGTCACTCACAGCTGAAGCAATTTGTGATAAATCCATGGAGAGATTCTATGATGGGAGTGGAATTAATTTATGTCACCCCTAAGTTTATATGTGCTCACTCAACAGTACCTGTATTAAACAATATTAAAAATACACAAACTGAGCAAACCAAACAAACCTGTTGCTTGAGCTAGCACGTGATACATGCCCTTCAATAGCAAGATACAATAATCTGCATCAATAAAATTCAGGGGTTTGCAAGAGTGGTTGGAATGACCAGAACATTCTTTGCCGTTTGTCTTTATCTGTGTGAATGCACTTGCGTAAAGAACTCAGCAATGCACAAGGGCAGTGAAGAGCCACTGAAAATACATCACCAACCCCCCAACCAAATCCAATCACTGAATCACTCTGGAAACTACCACCAACTCACAAGTGCAGCAGAAGAGGGACCTCTGGGCCTGAACGATGAGAGCAGTGATGAGATTCCCAAATCCTGTGGCAAAGAAACAACAGAGAGAAGCATGAGAAGATGGAAGGATGAGCTGTTCCAACTGCAGGGACTCAGGCTTCTGCAGTAACTTGATTTCTCCACTCTTTTCTGGACCTTAATACAAGACACCCTGAATACACGAGCCTCCCACCAACACAAGGCTCTAACTATCCAATAAACTGAGCTGTGTTGAATGGAGGATGGAATAAAAACAGCTTGGAAAAATCTTTTGTTATTAGGTCTTAATAAGAGAGTACTGATGACAGAAGCTGTCACCCTGTTGAGGTGCACAGTACACAGCGCCCACAGCTCAAAGGAAGAGCTGTTTTTGCTTACACACAGAGAAATGGCTTCAATTTTACTCCTGAAAGAACCAGTGACAATGTGGTTGGGGCAGCAAAGTTTCCAGCATGCATTTACAGTTCTGCCCAGGAGCCAAAGTAAGTACTCATGTGAAGCAGAGCATCTGTAAAAGGGAGATAATATTTTGGGATTATTGGCAAGGTATCTCCTACGTGTGAGCAGGAAGTTGCACTGCAGCTTATGACAAGAGCCACATTCGCTAGGTGGTAGTGTCAAACAAATAATAGTCATGCTAATAACCAGAAGGAACTATCAAGATGAATCAATATAAAAAAAATTACAATGCTTATGTAAAACATTATTGTCTATTCATTGAAAAATTACAAACCACAGAATACAACTGAGCTGGCAACACAGCCAAATTGTTATTGATTTGCATTAAGAATTTTTCCCTACTTGACATTTTTAGAATTTTTATATAATTGTATATTAAAGCTCATAGTGAAGATGAGATCTATTATAAATTCCACACATCTGCTGAGATATGCCATTCTGAAATTAACTGTCTTGAAACGTATATTTAGAGCACATGAAGGTAATTCAATTTCCCAATATTAACTCTTCTTACATCAATACCTGAATTTAAGATAGGTTGCATTCTTGTTCAAGTTGCAGAACAAAACCAAGAGTCTCTTTCCAGAGGGGCCACAAGAAACAAGTATTTTTTGAAAAGTTTTCAGAGGAACAGATTCAGCTGAGAAGGTTAACATTTAAGTGACTGAATAACTGTGACTTACATTCCAAATAAATGTAGGATGTCATCAAAACTTTTGAAGTTCAAGTCATGAAAATATGAAGATTAAATCTAAGTTTTTATTGCCATTAATTTCATTCTCTGTTTTTATATAAGCAATTTAAAGATGCTTTAATAAGGATTTTGGCATACAATACAGACTTCTAACATTCAGAATAGACTATTGACCTCAGAGGTAGCTACTGAGCCCCACAGGTACAGCAATGATCAATTCAGGATGCAGGCCAGCATCTCTGAAAATGAAACATCTTTGTACAGACACTGAGTATGCAAACATGTAAATTAGACTGGAGAGAAAGTTACACTAATAGGGGGATTCTGAAGAGTGTTAACACTCCATTGTGATGGAGGTATCAAACACTAAGAGGTTTGTTTCAAACAAAATTCATTGCCATTATAAAAAAAATTTACAGTTATTTTCTCCCATGCTGCTATAATTTCCTTTTGAAATTAAAATTCCTGTGTGATACCAAATGATAGCTGAGTATTTGACAGAATTTGAGAAATACATTGCAGATGCTATTTGCCTCACTGAGCTGCACATGAGCCATCCTCAAAACTCAACAGTGATCCAGAGATACTGAAATGAACGCCAAAACTGTTACTTTTGTGAGGGAATTTAACATTTAAGCTTCACAAATCAGCAAGCTACTTCCTGATTACTCCAGGACCTTATCACTAAATGAATTTATCATGTCTTTTGTCCTCCATTGTTAATCTCATACTTCCACACGAGGAATTAATCAGAGAGCAACAAGCCAGTACCTCTGATATCTGATATCATTAATGACATTTCTTTATTAACAAGAAAAGAGACTATTTATCAAAGCTCCAGCTTCAGGTTTTACAAGCAGCTGACGGAACTACTGTGGGTCCAGCTTCAGAAACAGAACCACAGTGAAGGGCTCAGAAAAACATTTCTTTTGATCATTACTTGATAACCTTCATGCTCATCTGGACAATTTTAGACTCACACTACCATCTAGCTTTGCCATCTATTTGCCCTGTAATACTTCCCCTGCTGTAGAACATTCAGGTCGTTGGAGCAGCAGCCCCCTGACCAGGAAAACACTGCAGTGAGAAGAGGACCCAAAACACCCCAAACCAGCAGAGAGGCCAAGGCCTGGTGCAGACAGGTCACAGCTTGGCAAGGGAGAAAAATTAAATTATCATCACAGAACAGAACAGAGAACAAACTGTGTCAAAGCAAACAATGAGGCATTCAGGGGATGGCAAAACACAGTTTTCTAAAGGAAAAGACTTCAGTGGGCATTGCTAAGAATGTTGGGGCTTGTTTAATTAAAATCATCCGTTTCTTTCGTTAGACAGGTCTTTTCTCCAAACTACTTTTAACATAAAAATCAAATCACAAAAGACCACAAAATTATTTCTTATAGCCCCCTCTGCAAACTACCTGAAGTTAAAACATAGAAGGAATTAAATATTATATGCTGTAAAGTTCTTTTTATTTTTATCTGATACTTCACTTCATACTCAGGGAGCAAATTGTGTGCTACTTTGAAGATGCTCCTAAATTAAATTTCCTTGTTCAAATTAGAAACTTTGACATTTAAAATGAATTTTAATAGGGTAATAAACTTAGGATATTTCATAACTCCATCCAAGATATGAGGCATCTCTGACCTACTGTCAACTTAGACTGAATGAAAGTCATCATCAAACACTCATGAGGCAGCAACCAACAGACACTTCAGAGTGAGTTATTTGAGTGGTAATGACAAATATGAAGAAAAAAAAAGCAGTTCCGCCTCTTATTAAAACTATATTGTGATATTGTAATTCCTAAACTCAGTACAGATATATGAGACATGTTATAAATTGGCCCAAAGCAATCAGTAATTCTGATTTCTGTGTGCAAACTGGTGATTAGGAACATTTACAAAATCTTCCTAGAAATCAGGACAATGTATAAAAGAGAAACAGATTTCTTATAAATGGTATAGAAAAAGCAAAGAGAAAATACTAAAAGTTCTCATTACGATAAATTAAAAAGCTCCTTTTCTAAAAATTATGGAACTGCCATAAGTCACGTATGAGGGAGATGTCCATGCATTCTATACCCCAGTGCAGCCTGGTTTTATTAGCACTGCAGTAAAAAAAAGGTCTTATAATCAATTGCTCCATAGGCAACTGCCAGCCCTGTGGCTTAGAATAGGAAAGTCTATCCCTTCATCCCCATTCCAACATAAATATTAAGTTGCTTCAGCTCCACTGATCTGTACCAGTAACGGAGGAAGATTCCCAAAACTACTAAATCTCACAAGTTCTCACTGATAAAATGAGATGGGTTGATAGAGATTTACTTGGTTTAGAAGCTGAATTAATTTTCTGCTTTAACAAAACTGGATTTAAGCAAACAGTCACAATAGTTTTAATGGAACACTATAGCTTTATAGCAAATTCAGGGTTTATTGTGCAGTAAGATAGTGCAACAGTACCATCCAAAAAGCAAAGAACAAACAAACAAACACACAAAAGATCAACCAAACAAATAGACAAAAAAAAACCAACAAAAAAAAACCCTAACCAAAAGAAAAAAAAAGGGGGGGGGGGAAAGGATTAAGGGAGTGAAAATGTTCCAAGAGAAAAGACCTTCATTAGTACCACAAGTCTCTGTTGCAAAAATGCTCAAAGCAACTGTACACCAAGTAAATCAATCTGATCTGTACCTTGTCCAGAATATCTACCAGTTTGCCATTCCTATTGCCATACTTAGAGGGGAGACATGCACTGAGTGCACAAAACACATCACATTTGATGAGACCTTTCAAAAGTCAGGATTTTATTTAAGAAAGTGATTCAGTGCTGGTTACTCAGTTACTGATCCAATGTAGAACTGATTCACTCCTGTATGCCATAATTCGTATGACGAAAGCAAATATGGGAACTACATGCACCTGACTTTCTGTGGAAGGGAAAAAACATACAGTGAATTAACTACAGTCAGAAAAAGCCTGGGATAACACAAGAAATAGAATAAGTATTTCTGCAGGTATCAATAATGCAGTTATCACAAAAAATGCGTTACGAAATCAGTTCTTAAAAGCTGAGATCCAAAACATAACTTGTAAAAGGATTAAGCTAATCAATTGTCTGCAAAGCATTTCTAGATGTTTGCTCTGTGGGTGACCATGAAAGGGAATGTGTTTCCTAAATGCAGGCTTTTGACTGAAGTTCAAGCTGTGCATGTTTTCCAACAAATCTCATTTCATAGAGGTTTAAGATAAAAGTCAGACTCTTAAATAACTGAATTCCAGACAAAGAATCAAGAGTGTGTCAAGAGAGAAACTTACAGTCCTTACTAAAGGTTGGCAACCAGGTAACCCCAGTGGGCCATGACATGATTTATGCTTTGACTTTCTGTTAGCAGGAACTTTCCTCCCTTCCCCTTCAAACAGAGGACGGGACAAGATCAGAACAGTGAAACTTAGAAACAACCAGGTAATAAAACCACCATCAGGAAATGAATGGCTGCAATCCCCTGGCCAGCTGCAGATAAACAGCAACCCTACAGCTCTTCCCCTCAATACACAAACAACAACGCATCCTCCAGGTGTCAAACAGGAATCGTTTGGTCAAAAGTTGTACATAAAATAGCTGCATTAGCATCAGTCATGCACCAGAGTGCTGCTTTCTCTCAAGTGATACTCCTTCCAACACCCCTAATTAAATTTGCTTATTCATTTTACAACAGATCAACAGATTCTGACAAAGCAGCCGCAGTCAAGACTCTTGAGTTAATAAAAATGTTTTTGTACATATTGATAACTGCATGTTCCCAAATTACTTTTCAAGAAAGAAGAGAGAGAGTCAGTACATAGGGAAATACTCACAAGTATAAACATACAAACATGTGCACACAACATGTGTGTGAGCAAGGGAGAAGTCACATCAGTAACAGTGAGGAATTCAGACTGCACCACACAAAAAATTTAACAGACAATCCTGAAAGACAAATGTAAAGTATCTAAACATTTTTAAATTACAAAAATAGGCATATTACAATTTACATAAGTAAAATCATCACAAAGGATTAGATCCAAAAATCAGAATAACATTTGTCTGTTTGAATCAACTTGCATAAACTTAGTTTGTAATTAAACACCTCCTGGCAAACCAGAAAATATCCAGCAAAGAAATATGAGGAGACATGATACTCATTTTGAAGGCAATATCAGAAAGAAATCTGGAACACAGCATAGACGTTGGCACATTAATATGAATGCTAGTTTAGAGATTCCAAACCTTTATCAAACTTCACATCAGCAAAATAAAGTGAGTTTTTAATGAAAAGTTATTTCTCAATTTTGCATATTTTAATTGAGTATAAACACTCCTGAGGTATTGATAGTGGTAACACTGCAGTGTAGCTGCTTCCTCATCATTTGACCAAAAAGTAGAATATTAAAAGCAACACATATTGAAATGAAGAATATCTAAAAATAACATAAAGAAGTTTTTTGACAGATGCCTTCATTGCTTGTGCACCATGAAAGTTGATTTTTAAGCAAATGACATGAATTTTAGGAGCCAAGGAGCAGCAGCAATTCTGCCCCAATCCCATTGCCCAGAATATTGGAGCTACACTTGGAGAAGGTGTTTCAAAATAAACAGGATGATTTGAGTCACAAATTACGATTAAAATATGCTTAGAAAACCAAAACAAATGGGGATGTATTCTTGAAACGAAGAAAGAGGGAAAGCTTTAAAATAAAAAATCTGTATATTTTGCTACGAACACAAAATTTGTATTCACAGATGCTAAAGTGGGAAGACAACCATTAAAGATACCTCTTTCTGATACCTCTTTCTGCCCAGTTTAACTACCTTTTTTAGTGGGTATTTAATTGAAAGCTGAACCATGAACAAGACAAAAAATAGCATTACATGTACATGCAGCATAATTCTAAAATATCTCTCTTGTTTTGACTTATCTAACCAGATCGTTGATTTCAAGCTTTGTGTTCCAATTTTTTATTGTCAAAAAATATCTGAATTTGAAGAACTGAGAAATAAGCTAAAGTAAATGCTATTTTATAAACCATGCCTATGGATATAATAGAATTTCCAGATTTTCATCATTCACAGATTTTTTTTCTAGCACTGCCTTTTCTATTTCTTGAAATGACTCTATTAAAAGTTCTGTCAATTTAGAAAATTCTCATTTTGGTTAAAACTTGCCTTTGTGGTGCCATAATATTATTATTATTTATTAGCAGCAGCAGCCTGATCAGGTTGAGGATTCTAAAGCTTTTATAAATGCTATAATTATCTGAAATTTTTTTCAGTAAGCACTAAATATCAAAAATCGCAACTTTACTCAGCTAAGCTGAATTACCACTTGTGAGAGTAAAATCATTTCATAAAGTATTAGTCAAACTTCACTGAAAAAGCCAACACAAAAGAACAAAGATCTAGAGACCATTTATAGTCTCAAATCATTAATTTGACATGCACAAGGTCGAGAAAATTAGTTAGAAAAAGACCCAGATAGTTTTATAAATTAGGAAAGGAAGTTTGTGTTAAATTTTTATTGAAGGAATTAGACTTTAATGGCCAACCTATGCAATATTCTGTAAATCAGCAGCAGATTCTGGCAACAAGAACATAACAGCAGGGGATTTCACAGCCTCATCCTGCTAATTGAAAGGACCCGACCTCACCAGGGTCATGCACTGCAAGTCGGAACAGCCACACAGCAAATTGTGGCTGCTTTGCAGGTCTGCTACCTGTAAAGGGAATGTAACTAAGCATGCTACACTCTGGTGATTAAAAATTAACTTTTGCCCAATTCACACCGGTTTTAGAAGGTTTAGAAACAGAAAAACTTCAGGTATTTTTTTGTTTACAATTTAAAGTCATTTAGAAAATTAACACACTGTTCCATGTACTGTGGATATTAATATTCAGGTTACACCTGGAGCTTTCTGGGAGGTCACAAATGAGAAGTTTTTAAGCAGGGATCAACCCAATGTGCCAAACTTTCTACTGCAATCTGTCTTTACTTATAGAAACAATAATATTGCAGTCAACAAAACAAATTCAATTAAAATCCTGACCCATACAACAAGGAGTAAGAAAAGAATCCTATTACATTTGTACTACAACATGCAATTTTAGGACACTCAACCCCCAAGATTTCTTCCCCATTTTTGAAAAAAAACAGCATTCCAAAATTATAAGCAATATATGTGACTGCTGGGAGTAAACTTTCAGTTCCCTGTAGGTACTTTTCCCTCTGATAAAGATATATTCAGCATATGTATATACTGAAAATTCTACTTTGCTGTTCTTGCCATTTAATTAGGGGCAAAGGAAAATGTGCAGGACTAGAATCTTAAGTGTTGATTTAATAACCTTTATACAGCTCATTTCTGAATGATTTTCTTCCTCTCTGGAGAGACTTCTAATGTCAAACACTGGTATTAAGGTGAGTCATGGCTACTGAAGAGGCACAGAGAAGGCACATGACAAAATTATTAATTATGGGAAGGGAAAGAGGCAGAGTATTCTTTTTACTCCATAAATGTCCTTGTAAAACAGAACATTTAATACTGAAGTCAAATACAGTTTCAGTAGTCAATAGCCATTAAAGTCTTACTGCTGTCAATAACAGTTGGGGATTTAAGAATGCCATTTAAAACCTCTTGCAAATGTGATTTTTAGAAGGCATTGGGGATTTTTGAGAAGGCAAAAAGATTTACATTTTTTCAACTACAGTAATAGAAATTGGGCAATTATTCGATATCCAAGCTATCTAAGCTCTCCATCGCTATCTAAGATAGTGAGCTGAACAGCTTTAATACAGTAATTTAAAATATACTCTTTCATACTGCTGGCAGTTTTTGTTCATTTTTCAGATTCCTTCCTTTCACATCAAATGTTAAGAATTGTACCAAGGCCAACAGGAGAGGTCAGCACTATTTTCTGCTAAACTGAAATCTAACACTTCATATTCTAACACCAAAAGGTTTATCCATAAATAATACCTTAAAGCAACAGGACAGGTGAAGTTTGGGGTTGGTTGTTTGAGTTGGGTTTTTTTGGGGAGAAGAGGAAAAGGAAAAAGAAAGAGAATTGTGATTTTACTCTAATTCATTTTATCTTTGGTAAATTACCAGAGTTATGGAAACTTAAGACTATTTGTTTATGATTTTTTATTCTGTATTTTACTTGCAAACAACTTTCCACATTATAAAACAAGCCTAAAAGAACTCCTTTATGAATGTTCTCTTGCAGGTGATGTTAAACCATTATGCAGTACCTTACAGTGATGACAATATGCAAAAGCTAAAATGAACAGTGTCAGCTAAAGAACATCAATCTCATGAGCACCACTCAGGCTAAAGCCACTGAAACCATTTTCTTCCTCTGAAAACCCATAAACACTGAACATTCTATATCTGTGTTTATAATCTCAATGGACCCTTAGTACAAAAAAAGAGTATTTAAAATAAAGACCACTGCATAATTTCTAATACTTCTTACATTCCAGAACAACTGCTACAAGCATGCTCACCTGCTTTAAGCCAATTCAAACAAAACAATTTCTAAGTTGAAATATTCTGAAGGTGTTGAAAGCTCTTCCTCCCGCTCCCTCTCCAAACCTTGTCCCCAGGATTAGGAAACCAAGACAAATTTCAGTGGGATCTCACCCATGGACCACTGTATGTAAATGTAACCTATTCAAAGGAAACTTCTGTGGAACGTGACAATTGCACAGGAGAAGCAGAACTTGAAAAATAAATTAAATAGCTTTGGGGTTTTTTCTCTGGAATTCTTGGTGGGTTTACACATTTGGAGCTATAGAATTTCTAGGTATAACTTAACAAAGATGAACAAGCAATTACTATGAACATCAAGTGAAAGAGTATTGTGTTTATAAGTACAAGTGCAAACTGCACACAACAACTGAAAGCCTTTTACAAAACACCAATATTTCCACAGTTTATTATATTTTTGCTTTATTACAGCAAAATTTATTTCCCAAAATTTGGGGATTATTTTCTTCTCACATTCTATCACCTCTCCAGAAGAAAACACAGAATATTCTATTAGAAAAACTGATTAAATGCATTAGAGATACAATTGAAATTACAAACATAATTGAAATTACATTAGTTTACATCAGCTGAGAATATTTTACATTTTATTGCAATATATGCCACAGAAACATGTATTTGGAAAACAGCATGGCTCCTTATAAAACAGCACTCTGCTGCACAAACTCCATCGCAGTTTGCTTCCCATTTTTTCCTCTTAAGCAGTTATGAATCATTACATAGAGATTGGCACAGCAGGGCTAGAGCCACAAACATTAATTGCCTCCAGGCACCAAGTCACGGTCTCTTGCCTGCTGTTCTTCAGCACACCTTCACAGCTTCACACACATTTCTGTTCTCTTCCCGGCAAACGTGGTCACTGCCCTCACCCAGCTTTAGCAGCTCCTGCACAATCCTCCCCTGAGGAAGGCTCACCCCGAGGAGGTCCCACACTCCTCCAAGCTAGCGAAGGTTAGGCAGCGCGGATTTGCTTCACAAACCTCGTGTGCTCAAAAGACAAAAGGAACAATGCCAACATTAACAACCCGAGTCCTTACACAGCAACTGCCAACACTTCAGATTGTTTCTTAAGGTGTCTCAAGTTGAGGAAACAATTTCTGCATAGCAAAAGAAGGATCTCTAAAAGTAATGAAAATACAGCAGCAGATGTTGGGTTTGTTTTTCATAAAGCTGCAGTGATTTTAGTAATTGGGAAAAAACAAAGCTCCTGTTCCTATAAAGATTTCAAAGAAATGAAAGCTTTATTTAGAAAACTGTATATCTCATCCCACAGCAAAATCCAACAAGTCCATGTTTTAAGCAAATTTATACTTCAAATTAAATCCTTTTAACCAAATGTAAAACCTGATAAATTCTGAAACAATGCAATACTGATCCCACCCTACGCTTCCCAAAATCCTACCTTTTAACAGAAGTTCCAGATTCAATTGAAGTGATGCTACCCCAGGAAGACAGTTTCCTTTGCTACAAGTCCATATAAACCATGACACTGCTTTAACAAACCAAAGCAAAAATGGAATAAAAAGACAGTAAGATCCCTAAAACTTAAAGCAACAAACAAGCACAAACTTCAGCCAGGGGCTTACAGGTCAACATTGACCACTTGCTTTGTATTTCCCCTTCCTCATCCTGTGTGTCACCAACTGGTTTTGGTCACCATTCCTTCATTGTTTTACAATTCCTTTCCTTAGTTCTCACTGTGCCTTCACTTCCATAATTCTCAGAGGTATCAAATACAAACTCTTTAGCATCATCCTCATTAACATATGAAGTGTTTGATTCTTCTCACTTGTCAAAACACATGCACAGAACACGGGTTTATTTTTTTTTTAATTAATCCTGAAGACAAAACCAATGTTCTCTGCCCTACTGGAGGTCTGTCCCAAAAGAGTTCATAGTCCCTTATTTTATGCAGCCAGATTCTCAAATACAAAAGTCTCCCCCTAGACGACAGAACTATTATTTGCAAGGTAACATTTAATATCTCTTGTAGACTATTTAACAGGATTCAAAAAAACACACTGAATCAAGTAAGCAGCATATCCATTTTTAATTTAAAATAAACTCTCTAGAATATCCCAGTGGATATCTCCAGTTGCCCTCACCCATGATCCCAGAGGAGAATAAAAACCTCAACAAATACAGCACCCAGTAAGGAGCTCCCCATTTACCACTGTCTTTCCTGCATAACTCCAAAATTATAAAATATTATTTTCAACATGAACATCTCATGTTTACAATGACAAGTATCTAACATTTCATGGGGAAGCTTATTTCACTGATACTCACTTCAAAGATAGAATTTTCTTGCAGACCCCCAAGCCCACAGATTCTTAAGCATGACAAATACACAACCCTTGATTTGAGGTCGTACAGACCCAAAACTTAACCTGGCAGCAACAGTTAATAACAGACACAACAGCAGTTCCTCCTGCTTGGATATTTATACATAGCAAACCACAGGATTATAATAGATTCCCCTGGAATTATCTAAGACAATATCATAAATTAATTTAATCATTTTCCAGAAAGCTATAATAAGATACTTATAATTAGCCTGTAAGTACCTACATGTGTGGAATAGTTTGTAGCAAACCCAAGTTACTGGAGTCTAAAAGCACAGAAGCTCTGTTTGGCTGAATCAGAGCCAAGGAGCTGCATTTCAGCCTCCCATCAATTATGTGAGCAGGTTTCATTAGGAAGTGCATCTTTGAACTAACACTCTAATCATAATTTAAGCAGGAATGTAGAAGAAAGGACAAAATAATGTTAACAGATCTAATATAATTTAAACTTCCAAAACAAAATATTTTCATTAAAACTTAAAGAAAACCTGATTATGTTTTTGTCTAGCAAACACTTTTTTTGCATTATGGAAAGTCTATAGTATCCTGCATTCAACTACTTCCAAGTTTTTTGCCTGATAGAATCCTGCTTCTTACAAACATCAGAACAGCTCACTCTGCCAAGGAATTGCATTTATGAAAAATGCATGTTGTGAATGCCAAAGGCCATGTTTTTAGAATGAAAAAAAATAAGAAATCCAATACATCCTTTAAAAGATGACAAATAGTCTTTATGAAAGCCATTCCTGCTCTTTCCATTATGGAAAAAGAAATCACAGTGGGAATACTAACCTCAGCATATATTTGGCAGCTCACTGACCAGACAGGCTATTAACTATAAAAAGGGCTATTTCTGAACATTTTTTTCCTTAAATAAAGTTTTGATTTTTCAATGATTGAAATGCAGTGATGAATGTAAGTGCAAGCTGCTTGTTAGAAATAGCATCTCATCATCCCTGCATTCCATATTTTACCATACCTCCTTTATCACATGCATTTCTTCTGTAGATTCCAATACCTCCCTTTAGTCTAGAGTTTCCTTCACATTCTTTAACATCTCTTGTTCTCAGAGATGAGATTGTTTTATTTTCTATCACCTGGTTGTCTACTCTCCCACCATGTTTAAAACCCTTTCCTTAGATCCTAAAGCCTCAGCAAGTCTCCTTCAGTGCCTCTTTAGAAGCATAATCTGTCCTTTCATTAAGCAAGCTCTTTTTGTGTCTCCCTGCAGCAGTAGCCAAGCTCCTCCTTTGTGTGACAGCAATCACTTCTGACCTTATCATCAAGAGACAGTTTATTGTGGTTGTTGGTTTGTTTGGGTTTCTTTCAATATAAATATAAAATACGAGAGTGAGAAAAGGTTTTTTTTAAATAATGGAGCAAAAAAAGGGCTTGGTATTTATAATGAACCCTCTGCTACCAGCTAATGGCCAGCATCATTCAGATGGACTGGGCTTAAAGTATTTCATTAATTATGCTTATTAGAGGGATGTGTCCTATCAATAAATGAAACTTGAAAATGAAACAAAGCACCTCAAATTTAATATTCTGATAGTATTTCCCAATACTGAGTCATGTTTGATAACACTGGAAGAGGCTCACTGAACTGGAGATACAAACAGAAATTCAAAGTGACAGAACAGAGCACTGTGCCTGATCACTTATAAAACTTTAACATCTAAAAAAAGTCAGCCCAGTTTGCCCAAGAGCAAATGTAAAAATTCAGTTAAGATATGAATTGTTAGGATTTTGTTGTTATTTAGCTTTCAGTAATTCGGTTTTGAAGGAATGAGGAAGATGGTGAGTTTTTCTGTATTTCAGTGGATGAAATCCCATATAAAAATTCTTTTTCTTGCACTATCTCTTCCTGTTTTCTGCATCTGTGTTCAGGCAGCCAAAGGACCCAAAGAGCACTTTCACTGAAAACAGAAAGAACTGATAAAATACTACATTCTTTATATTCTTTTCAACCATCTGTCTCTTCACAGATGCAACAGAGCAAAAGCTTAAATCGACTTTACTCTGATAAATACTGTTACAACAAAACAATCCACAGGTACATTATTTTAACCTCTTAAGAGAAAATAAAATTCAATTCTTTCAAAGTTCATTTTAGTTTCCCTCCCATGACACCATAAACCAACACTGAATGAAAGTTTTAAAAGCAACTTCGTTGAACTAAAAAAGAAAAATAGTAAAGTTCGTATCCTAAAGTATTTTTTGCTTATCATTTCTATAGCAGAACAGACAAATTAGGAACGTGATATTTTCATTTGCTTTAAAGGCAACCTAACTCATTCAGAAACAGGTGTGGAGTCAAGACTTGGGATTTGTGAAGATTTTACAAACAGCTAGTAAACATATTATAAACATTGTAAATTCAGGGCAATTCTTTTCTACTCCGAGCTGTCATTTGAACCTTGAGTTCTACTTGCTGGTTTTGAGTGAGAATGCCCCTGACTTCTCAAGGAGATACTGACACCACTCACAGGACAAGCACCTCTTGTCAACGCAGCAAATAATGGGGGACTAAGAGTTACCCCAAAGCAGCCAAATTCCTGAGCTCATGCACAGGACGCAGCCAGTGGCCTTGTCTCCAAACGCCCGATGCAGCAGACGGCTCTGCACAGCCCTGGATTCCAGGCTGCAGGAGAGCCAGGGATCAGGCAGAGCACACACACACAGGACACCCTCAAGGCTTCCTTCTGTTGTGGGAACCTAAAAGCAGTGCCGCTCATCTGCCTGCACCCCGCTAACCTCTAATTGAGATTTCCTAGCAGAGGTATAATTTAGATGAACAAGATCAAAGATTCGCAATTTATTTTCAATGTCAAGGGAACTCAAAGGGTTTTACTAACTCATGTACACAGTGACCTATTATTTTAGAAGGATAAAAACTTTTCCTTTCTAAAAAAGCAATTATACCACTAAGTATTGTAATTATTAGATAAGCAGTCCTTCAGCATAAATGCAATACGGAAACAATCCTGAAGAAACAATCACAGTTCATAAATGTAACCTTTTGTATTGGATTCCATCAGAGAATGGAAACAGCCTCCTTTGGTTTGCTTGATTTGCAGATGTGAAAAGGATGCAACCAGACAACCCCTTCAACGAAGGGTTTCCACTGAGTATGATTACTCTCCAAATCAATTCTCTTCAGAAGTGGATCTTTTAATTACTAATGAGAGCTAATTGGAGCCTCAAACATCACCCACAAAAAAAGAAGTTTAATTCAGTTTCTTCCATTTCAAATTGCCATAATATTGGGTTTTAGAAACAAAACACATGACAACATCCATATTAAGTCTTTAAGATATTAAAAGCAAACCTTTTTCCCCATGACTTCCTTTTCAAGGATCACCTGTCATACTCTATGCAATTCTTTTTATGAAATGATACTACACAAGTGATAACATATTTGAATTATAACAAAACCAGTAGAAGGTTGTTGTTCTATATTTTATTGCTTTCAATATTTCTTTAGCAATCATCATCACATCTGTCCAAACAATTCTCCGTGCACTGACATTCACAATAATGTGTTTTCATCAGGAAGTTAGACACTGTCATTAGGTTTCATGAAAAGCTATACTTTTCAGCTTCTAGCCAGTTTTTTACACCTCACTGCATCATTGGGTTGTGAATGCAACAGTTTTTACATCTGTCAGGTTTAGTTTTATTTACTTGAATAGAAGCATTAATAACAGATTACTGGAAAACTGTAGAGAGATGATGAATTAGTTTTGTTCTTATTATCCAGTACCAGAACAGGACCAAGAGAGGAGGGTTCATCACATTCTCTGCTAAGAGAAAACCTATTGATCAGCCACAACAATTATCTACAAAGCTTGACAAACGCAGCTTGGGAAAGGCAATGATTCAGATCATTGTTTCAGAGCTGGTATTTTACATACCAGATCTTACAATACCTTCTGATTTCCTAAAATGGTTTGGTAAGAAACTTATTTGACTGTCAACAGCTGCAATAACTTGAGATTCAAGTAGAAGACATACTTAACCCGCTCTAAAGCCTACTACTTTTCATATTCTTTTACTAGTTTCCAGAAGTTCCAAATACAATTTTTCATGCCCTTTTATATTCTTGTAGGAGTAGCTGTCTATGGTAGAACCTTACAAATAAAGGGAAGTGCTGAGGAATTTTTTATCGTACACATTAAGGTGAATTAAACACACATTTGTGCACACAAAATGCCCTGTCCCCAATGACAGAGTTTCATGAGGATATGTCAGGAAATGCAGTCACCTCAGGATACCTGAACAAAACAAATCTGTCTCCAGCACAGGTGGAAAGAAAGACATGTTTTAGCACAATGATATCACCCTAGCTAATTAAAAAAAAAAAAGAGAAAAAAAATACATACTTTAAAAGACTGGCAGTCACGACTATGATAAATAATAGCCTCTGAATTTTAGAGTTAGTTATACTCAAGTCCCAAACTGTAGTTCTCTCACACACACATATAGAAAATATATATGCATAATGCTCTTCATTAAGTAGAGCTATTTATATTTCAAAATCCAGGTATTAATGCAAGGAAGCTCTCAGGTAAGAAATATGAAAATCTGTGAGAAAATGTTATGAATAAATGTTGTCTTAAGGTTCTTTAAGTCTCAACCAATTAAGCATCAATTGCCAGAGAGTGCAAGCAGCTTTGTAAGCTTCTCACAGACATGAGAATTGTCCTCATTTATTCTTGTCACTGGTGAGCTGTACTCCAGGGACAGCTGCAGTTAGGAACTCCCCTGTTCAGCATCAAGCATCATTGCTATGTAGCCCAATTCCTGAAATGTTCATAATAAAAAAGGAAGATTTTGACCCAATGAGAAAAAAGTCAAGACAAATTGAACACGAAAAACCTGAGAGCTGTGGCTTTTTCCTCTGCAGTTGCACTGCTCATTCTAATAATAAAAGTAATGGTCATCAGTTAAGCCTGCACAGACAGGAATAAGGCAAATCAAATCCAACCATGAATATCTGACACAAGGTGTTAGAAGCCTAAGACTAAATCATGTGAAAGATCAAAACATTACTAACTGCATTCTACACATAGACTGAATAGGATCATGAGAAAAGACAGTTTCCTTCTTTAAACTTTATCTTTTAGTTCAGCCCTCCAGTCCAACCATCCCCCACACCACTGGTGGGATGTGCAGGATCACATTTATTCCCAGAGAACTCCTGCTGGGATTGCAGCACAGGTCTCTCCCCGACCTGCTCAGCAGCAGAGCACAGCAGTCTGTGAGAAGGAAGGGCACAATCAGCCTTGCCACTGTTACCACTCTCCCTGTATCAGAGCTGAGCCTTGCTCACATCAGCCAGTCAGCAGAAGCCCACCCTGCTCCAGAGCTCTACCTTTCTTGTCCAAGAAATGCCAGAAAAGTGTCCTCAGAGAAAGGTGAGGCACAATCTGCCTCTCATTCACAGCTCATTTGTCCATGTCAGAACTGGGCAGCACTGAACAGGAATGAGATCTTTCTCAAATCCACTTCAAATCAGTGCAAAGCAGCCAAGCAGACACCCCAAGCAATTAGCTCAGCTTCTCTAGAACTGAGATCCCGATCCAAATATGGGAATCTTATTCAAAGCCTTTAATCTGGAAGCTTCTCTTTATATCAAGGTGAGACTGCTTTGAAAACAGACTCAAGAAAAGAGATGTTACATTTGCTTTGGTACATATGATACCTGATGCTCCCTGAAGGTCTGTTACAGAGAAACAGTCCCCACAAGGAAGGTCTAAATTCAGGCCTAGGCTCTGTTGCTGACCTTCTAGCAAAGAAATCTTCAAGAAAAATTATTTCCGTATAGATACAATTGTTGCTAAAACAATTTTTCTTTCAGGGACAAGGTATTTGGGAGGAAACTAAGGACATTGATCAGATATATAAATAGCATCGTTAAACTTATGAAGAAAGACACTATCAGGACAAATTTGTTGGCTAAATAAATGCAGTTCCCTACACAATTAAATTCTTAGTCATGTTTACTAAACCTATTGCTATCAGTGCAAATGAAAACACCCCTGCTTTTTTCAGCATAGTAGTGATGTGGTATCTAACAAGCTGAATTAGTCATGCAACAATAGCTAAGAATTATTTTTCTTAGCAGTTCACAAGAGCGGCTTAAGAAATACTTTTGCAAGTGCTCACATTTCCTCATCAGCATTACACACAAATCACCTGACATGGAAGTGTTCATAACTGCAGCTCACAGACTAAATACTATTGCAGCTTCTTAAACAAACAGATCCAACAGAAGACATTTTTCTTGCAAGTATTTTCACATATCCACCTTAACACCAGGCATTCCTATAGTCAAGCACAGAAAGGAGAAACCATAACTTGAAGCATCTTTTAGAAACTCAAGACAGTTAGAAAAGACTATGCACACTGTCTTCATTATTTTACTTCATGATATTCATGTTATTCTGAATGCAGAAAGAGCATATAACTGGGTCTGCTTCCAAATTTAAAGCAAACCAGCATGGGTTTGGATCAGTGGAGTCTGGTTCTTTTAAAGGCATTTTAAATGCAAAGACCTACAGACAACTATTTGGAATCAGGAGTGCATAAAAAGAGTCTCTACTGTTACACTAAATCAAGTTTCTGTTAAGTCACATTGTCCACAAATTCAGTATGCCTTATGTCTGTAAAACACCTCAGTAACAACTTCAGTTTTAAAGCTAGGAATAAGACTAATTCCCCTTGCAATGCTCAAGCATCTTTTTCCCTGGCAGGTAGATACCTGTTTACTCCTCTGTATTTTGGAGGGAAGAGGAGGAAGAAGATGGGAAGAAAAGAAAAAAGAAAAAGAAAGAATCTTCAGGGACATGCTGCCAAGAAGCTGAGAATCTCAAAGGCTACATTAATCAAGGAAAATCTATGCTTTCAACACTTCACAACTTTCGCACTGAAAAAATCTCAAGAGAACGAAAAAAACACTCTTCCCAGGAATCTTGAAGCCTGTTAAAGCATCTTTGTAAGAACAAAAAATCTGAAAGGAACAATATTCACAGATAAACCATTCTCCTTATGTCATATGCGCTCCAAGAAGAAAATAGTCTCCGGAAAAGTGACATGGTGGTCAACTGTCAAAATGAAATGTAATTTAGCACTAACAATAGGTAAGGATTGTTAGTCTAAGTGCTCAATAAAAGCCATGAAGACCTCCTTGAATGAAATGCTTTTAGCATAAGTTGTATCTGTAATAAAATTTTAGATCTTCCTCTCTGTAAAGAAAGAAGTACTATGGAGTATCTTCTTACTATAAATTTTATAATATGTAAGAAATGAAAATTACCATTTGGATTTTCCTCTGAAAATTACCATTTCCCTCTGTTTTTCCATATATCTTTGTAAAAGGTACTGATGGTTTTTCTAAAAGTAGATCAATTGCCCAAACGTTCACTTCTCTACAGACAGCAGCTGCTTTGTTTCAATTGTGCAGAAAATTAGCATACAAAGTTACTAACTGGACTCTGAAAGTAGCTTGTGAAATTTGCAATCATTATTTTAATTTTAATATTCTAAATCACGTCTCTTTGGCTAAATTATATAAGCACTTAAGCTTTTTAAAACAATCACAGGACTGAAACACCAGAAGCTGTTTACCAAGTCACTGGATCTCTCCTAAAGGCCTCTGTTAGAAGCTACTTTTGGGAAATAATCAAGCTCAAAATGGTAGAGATGTTTTTGCAAAGCCTGGGGCATTCCACTGATTTAACCCCCATGACCTCACCCCAGCTTGGTGGAGGAGCCAGAAGGAAAAAGCTCTAAAAGGCCAAGAAGCAATTATGAGTTTAATCCTGAGAAAGCAGAAAACAAGTGTGTGACCTAGGGAGCCAGGGCTGGAAGGAGGGAGCAAAGTTTCCTTATTAAAGCTATTTACACTCAGAGCTGGAGAAGGAAGCGGGAGGATTTTCCTGGAACCATGGAGCCTGTGCCTTGTACGAGGATTTTCTCCTGTCAGAACACACAGGGCAGCCATGGGGACAATGTCCCAGATCAGAGCACCCCAACTCCTGGTCGCGCTCAGGACTTCTGAAAGCCAAACAGAAATGTTCCAGAGAGAAAAAGTCTGGTATCTCTCTTATTCTGGTTCTTGTTTCTCTAACAGCCCAGTAATTAGTTTCTAACAAAAGACAAGTGTCTGCGGTGAACAGCACTAATCAAATCTGAAAAAAGAGGAACTCTGCAGGGAGCCTACAAGAGCTTCAGATTTAAGGGAATAGTGAGACAGAGACACAAGCTTGCCCAACATGTTTCTTTCCAAACTGGATAGGAAGACTAAACTCTTTTGAAAAAGCTTCAGCTCTCACACCTGCTTTTTGCCATGTTTCCACAGGCTTGTTTTCAGATAAATGAAATTCCACCTTACTGAAACGCTTAAGCAGCTCCAAAAGCATTCATTTGGAAATGCAGAACATGAGCTAATTTGACTCTGCTCCACAATGCAACATGTGAACACAAGGACTGAATAATCGTACCGGAATTGTTTAGCTTCTCTGAAACTTTAGGGAGGAGAAAGAGGGAATTTAGAGAAAGGAAAGGAAAGGAAATCAATAGGAGAAAGAGGAGCTGACTGGAGATGTCTGGATTACTCCCCTGCAAATACTGACACCATTTCACTGAGCAAATGAACCTTCATAACTTTATTACCTTTACTCTGAAAGTTTGAAGATGACAGTTGTAGGATACTGCAGTACTTTCCACCTAGGACTAAACATTTCACAAGACATTTGATGTTAGGAACAGATGATTACTCTTCTACTTCAATAAAGCAAAAACCTTCTAAAGTTAAAATAAAGCTTCTGTAATATAGTATTGCTAACTCTACAAGACAAAAAGAAAACCCCATATACTATAGCCAAGGAGACAGTTTCAACATATTCTTCAAAATTAGTTCAAAAATAAAGACTACAATATAAAATAGTTTTGTCTATCTAACAAACCTATCCTGAAAGAGGTAATTAATTATTCTTAAAATTAAGATCAAAACACAACTTTTAGTTTCAATATTTGTTTCCTTTCTAAAATTTTTATTCTAATTAAAAATTATCTTTAGCAGTAAAGAAACTAAACTGCAATGACCATGTTTTGTTCCTGACACAACATTTAAATTATGCCTACAAAATATCACATAAAAGAACATAACTAGAGTTTTTGCTTCCAATAAATTAAAACTAGAAAACAATGGTTTCTTTCTTGCGACTTCAGCTTATGTTGATTATTTGATGGACTTTAATTACTTGAGCTTTTCCCAACATTGGAAATCCTCAATTGTCACAGCAGTAAGCTTAATAAGACCTTTAGAGAATGTGTTTTCCACAAATTACACACCAAATACTATTGTTCAAACAACACTTTCCTCAGATTAGCAATTAACATCAGCACTTTCCTGAAAAAAAGTCCAATGAAATTTTGTAGTAATGTAAATTATACCAAAACTATTGTTCACCACTTAGCTGTTCACACAACCTGCTGTCATTTTCAGCATTCAGCCTCAAAACACAGCATGATGGAGTCACATCACTTCTGCCAAAAGGAGACAGGCCCCTCAGCTTTAATCAGGAGCATCCTTCCCTCCACCTCACCATACATAACCCCTAGTTTAAGATGCTTCTGTGCAAATTCCCAAATCGAATTTATCCCCTTGTTCACAGATTCAAGACTAATGCTGTTTTATGGTAGACATTTGAAGAACCAGACATACTATTGATTTATGGTAATTAACCATTGACTACTTCTATAATATCATCTGCAGAAAAAAACGTATTAAATGATTCAACTGATGAAACCAACAAATGCAAGAGGCAGCGTTTTGAAGCAGAGATTTGGCTTCACTGGCTGTGTTCAAGTATAACTGTTAGGGTAGTATTTACCAATGTCATACATCATCCATATAAATGACCACAAACTCTGTGTGATTTCTTCTTTCATATAAATATCTTCTTTCAGTGCCACATCTTAAAAAAAAAATCTATTTGAAAATCATAGAGGCAGAGTTTTAGTAGGAAGGGACTTTTGAAAGTCATCTACTCCAACTGGCCTGTGGTGAGTAGAAATAGCCTCAACTAAATCAGGTTTCTCAGAGCCCCATCCAACCTGACCTGGAATGTTTCCAGGGATGGAACATCTTCTACACCTCTGGGAAATCTGTGCCAGTGTTTTACCACTCTCATAATAAAAAATGTCTTCCTTAAATCCAGTCTGAACCCACCTTCCCTTAGTCTAAAACCATTAGTCCTTGTCCTATCACAACAGGGCCTGTGAAATAGCTCATTCCTGTTCTCTCTTCTTGGCCTTTTAAGCAGTGACAGGCCACAAGAAAGGCCCTGGAGCCTTTTCCTCTCCAGGCTGAACCCCCCCAGCTCTCTCAGCTTTTCACTACAGGACAGACATTCCACCCCTCCAATAATTTTTGTGACCCCCCCGCTAGACCCACTCCAGCAGGTGTGTTTGAACACTGGCAGACAATTTACATGGAAATCTTCTTATGCATAAGGATAGCAAACTGAGAGAAGAGTTGTTGGTTGTTTTAAATTACACAGGACTCCCTATTTTATTATTCTTACAGTATTATCCTCCAGAACACACACCCTCAGAGACAGTCACAAGTGTTCCCAGCTTTGGCAATTGATGCAAGGTCCCCTTTCAATCCACAGTTGTCTTCATGTTACACTTAAACACCCAGACAAGACCGACGAGATCCAACCCAAACTACTCAACCTCCAACAGCCAAATTGCCTGTTGTCCTAAATAACCTTCTGGGATTTTTGATTTTGCATCAGAGAAGAAAATCCAACAACTGGGAAATCATTTTGTTTGAGAAATTTCCATGACACTGAAGTCACTGCTGCTCTGAAAAGCTGAATGACTGTTAGAAAGAATTACCCTGAGGAGAGCCATTCTGCAGAGGTGTGTAGCTCTAGACTGGATGTCTTTTACTTCTGTGCCTTAGGGTCACTTCCATTCCTTACAGTCACTTCTATTTCAGATGGATTTCAAGAAGATTAAACCCTATTTACAATGATCCTGCTTTTCATCTGAATTTGCACTATAATCCTCATTCTTCATAGGAAATAAAAAGAATCAGTTATACTCCATACACTGAGGACCAGGCACACATCATGAATTGTCCTTGAAATTAGACCATATTCAATTCACTGCTCCTTTAAATATTACTAAAAACTTTAAAAGTTAACTAGTTGTAGAAACATGCTTAACAAAGGTGAGTTCACCTAGAGAGAGTCTGTATTAATGAAGAGCTAATACCATAAATCTGGTGCACATGGAAGTGTGAAAAAACATGCCAAACTCAAAAGAATGACTTCTCCTTCCTACAGGTGGATTGCACAGGTGCAAACATGCACAGCAGCTTTCTAAAATCCATGACATTTTCAAAAATCTTTATGCAGTGAACTACTCTGCTCCTTGGGTATGTTTTACAAGACAAACTGAAGTATCAGAGCTATAAAAGCACACAGAATTCTCTACAAATTCAAAGAAAGCAGCTTTTACACTGCACTTTTGCCCTTTTCACAAACCAAAAAAGCTACATTACAAATCACTGTGTAAGCAAAAACAGCTCCCCAGGCTTTAGATAATATCAAAATCTATTAATGCAGGGGTCTTAATATTATTTCTTGCATATATATTTGTCTTTATTTAGCGGAAAAATAAACAGCTGAGGCTTTATGAGCAGAAAAGCACAGTCTTCTCTATAGCAAGTTCATTTTGTCTGAGTTTTGATAACACCAGATGTTTTCTAATGCTGTACAAACAGAAGTTGTTGAAATTTATTGCTGTGAAAATCAGATACCTTTCTAGAATACTTATTAATATGCAAAGGCAAGATTCAACCTGTGTCTGAACATCAAATTAGAGTCAAACTTCTACTGGAAAATTGAAATATGTCAATTAGATTGAATTCTAGCATTAAATTGGAGCTGAACACAGAAAAAAAATTACTGCTACTCTAAGACATTTGATTAAAATACAAAAAAGAGGCAGAGTCAAAATCTGTATTTCACAGTAAAAGCCTAGACTTACTCTTGGAATTTAATACTGAGGAGAAGTAATTCAGCATTTTACTGATTAAGACTTTCCTATAAAACTGCCTTAAGACCTGTGACTTCCAGACAGGACAAAGAAAATCTAGAACTAGACAGGAGATGATCTGTCCCAGGGAAAGGCTTATCAGGCATTCATTTGCTTTCTTAAGTATAAGAGGTGGGCAAAAGACTAGAGTGAAGCTATGTCCTCTTTGTCTAAGCAATTATTTAATTTGCATCCCTCGGGAAAGTTTCTCTAGGAATCAATTCCCAGATCTTCCAAAAGATACCCGATTGGCAAAAAACAACTACAACCACCTACAACTACCATCCCGCTCCAGAAAAAGCACACAGAAAAACAAAAAAAAAAAAAAGCACTCTTACAAGTCATAATTTTAACATTTCTTTTGAGATAATAGGTATCACATTGTATCTTCAAAGGTATCTGTGTGTGAATATCTATATATGTATGTATAAAACAAAGTAATTTCCCTCTAGATCAGAGGCCCAAACAACCAACAGCTCAACACTCACCAATTAACAGTCCAAATGTTTTCTGCACTGTGCTGAAGCAGCTGCTACGTAGGGTAGCTTGCATATAATGGGTAAGGACATGGCTGAGATACATTTTTAGCCAACCCCCTTAAAGTGAGCAGCTCTGATGAGGAAATTTAAATTGTGTCAAGTCAGTTAAATAAACATTCAAAAGCCAGGTCACATAATGGCATGTGAGTACAATTATCATGTCCTTTCTACCATGGGAAGTTCCAACGCAAGCCTGGGTAATCAGAGCCAGCAAAGTTTGTGTCAATGCACTGAAATACAAAAAGGTCACCTTTAGTGAATTAAATTAAACGCACAATGAATCAGACAGCAAAGCTGCACAGCCACTACAACTTGTTTAACTGTCCATTGTATAGAACAGTTAAGGGGGGAGGGAACCTACACACTCAGTAGTTCAGCACAGTCTTGTTCTATTCACCCTCCAAATGAAAACCTTTATAACCTTCCAATTTTTGTGACATCTGTGGTATTTTAGATTATTGAACTAGATTAACTGAATGTGTATTTTCTAATAATTCTACCAATAAACAATTCCTGGAAGTACAACAGTTATTCTATTACCTGACACCATTAGACAGGTTCCCATGTTGAAATTCTGTAAAAGGTCTTCAGACTTTTCACCAAAAGGTTTGAGCATTATCCAGCAGCATTTCTAATTTTTGCACAAATATACTCTAGACAGCAGCTACATCTTAAACTTCAGCTTTCCTAAAAAACAGCCAACATAGGACAAACCAAAACTCTTCTGCATCACCATAAAAAAGACTCTTACTTATTCTGTTGCTAAAAGCCTTTATATTTTAAATCTCTTCACCTACTATTAAAAACTTTATATCTCTTCTCTAAATAACTTTCACATTGAAAAATAAATTACTCCATAGGTGTGAACAAGCAAAGCACATCTTTATTTTGCTTTAAAAAGAAAGCAGCTGGGAAGGCATTGTTTGAAACAGAGCAGCACAAGCTGGTGGGCAGGGACACGACTGAAATTGGACCTTTCGAGTCAGCACAAGCAACTGTCTATTCCAGTCCCCAGGTTTTTTTCCATCATCCAGGCTAATTTTGATTGGAACCTATTTGTCTTCTGAAAACACTGAATGCCTTTCCACACAACTGTAGGAGTCACTCTGTCTCAGGGAAACACAGCACTTCCTGGAATTCTTGACATGCCAAGAAATCAGAGTTACTCCTATTGCTCCTTGCTGACAGCTCTTATTATCAGTTCTGCCACTGACTTGGACTGAAATCCAATTCTGGCCAGCTCCTTGACAAGACATTTAAGACAACCAAATACTTACAAAAACTCTTTTCATACTTTTTGTATCTGGGCAAGTTGAATTCTTGCTGCTTTGTATTTTGTTGTTTTAACTTTTCTACTGGAGAGCTAAAACAAAATATTCCTCCTTGGAATTTTCACGCAGAGACTATAGAGGCATGGAAATTTTGCATAAAGAGTCCATGTCCACCAAAACTGTATTGCATTCATTTTTTTTAGAGGTATGCTGAATATCAGCCTAGCTAAGAAATCTGCTGACACAATAAAAACTTCTACTATATTTCTGTGCAAATGCACTAAGAAAAGTGCCTTTCACTTGCAGTTTTCAAGACCTTGAAGACTTCAACACAGCATAGTGCACTTTCATGAATGAATCCTCTACAGCCCTCTATGAGCTCTGGAACTCTCAGAATGTCCCAGACCTACTGGGACCTGGCTGTTGATGTGCAGGAGACCAGTTTGGTGAAGAGAACAGAAGATGAGATAAAGGAATGGAGTTATCATCACCTGTCTCTCAGATGGAAGCAAAGAATGAAAGGTAAAATTTTTCTAAATAATTTATGTGCACATCTACATTCCTTTTACATTATAAGTGAGTACGAATAATGAACACAATCCTCAAAATACTGGTCAAAACCAAAATGATTTTACCAGTGTCAGGAATGAAGTCAGGAAGGAGCAAGAGTCAGGAACTGAACTTAAATCAACTGCTTTCACCCCAAGCTTTCCTTTCTTCTTCAGCACTACTGTGATATTTGCAGCTTCAGGACAAATTTAAAGACTAGAAATAATCTTCATTTTCAAATAAGCATCTGTCACATTCAATTAGAGAAATGTATTCCAGAATCCAGGTTAGACTTGACCAAAGAAGAAATTTCCACACATTCGATTTAAAACCTTTCAGGAAAAATTTTATCAGAATTATAATGGGAGAGAGGGGAATGAACCACTGCCCCAAAAACCTTCCATTAACAGTAATGCTAATAGGCAAGACATCCCTTATTTCTTCTAACAAACCACATACATATATAATATGTGTGTGTATGTATATATGTGTGTGTGTATATATATATATATATATATGAAGTAAGAAGACTTTCTCCTACCTAACTATTTGCAAATAATGGAATGAAAGAAGAATCAAAACAGAAAAGTCTGAGCTGCAATTAAAGAAAACAGAGGAATTGGGGAATAAGCAATTTTTTTAATTTGGGGAGCTGGCGGCACAGTGATGTGAAAATAAGCAACCAGCAAAAAACATAACTGAAATTTCCTCCAGGGAAAAGAGCTGCATAAATCTGTCCAAAAGAGTGAGGGGCTGCTTGACTGCAGAAACAAAACAGTACACAAGAGGATTCAGAGGTAAAGTGGCACACAGAATGCTTCTACCTGGCAGAGATACTGACTGATAGCCACAATATAACTACACAGACTAAGATGTGGAAAAAAATACAGTAACTAGCAACAGACAAGTAGTTTCCAAATGCTTTAAGTATGAAAGGCAGAATATGGCAAAACAAAGGCTAGGATTGATCAAGTACACAGTCCCCAAAATTGCTCAAGGAGATTGTCACAATATGGCAAAGGACTGTACAGTCTGAATTTGTATAATAGAGTCAGAACTCTCAACAAATGCTACTTGAAAGAAACAATTAGGGACTGGCATATGTCCCAAATCAATAAATGTAGGTAACTCTAAAACAGAGTGTAACGGTCACATAAGATAATCTAAAACGCCAATAATTGAGCCTTGAACATAGCTGGTTTAAATGTGATACAGCTTTAGAAATTCTACACACCAAATGCCCTAGCACACATTTTAATCCATTATCACTTCTTCAATAAACTTCACACACAAGGATGCTCTTCTGCCTTTGAGGAAAAAACCCAAACTGCTTCATCTTGGTATAGACTGAGCTGCCAGTGGATGCTCAGAGACAGGCTGGGCATCAGCGGGTGCTCAGCAATTGTACTGAGCATCACTTGTTTCTCTTCAGTTTTAGTCCTCACTCTCTCTCCTTTTCAGCACAATTATTGCTACTATTATTATTGTCACTGTTATTATCATCACTATTATTATGTTTTTTATTTCTACTATTAAACCACTCTTAACCCAGGAGTTTTATATTTTGTCTCCAATTAATTCTCCTCCTCACTGTGCGGAAGGAACGGGGGAGTGAGCAAGGGGCTATGTGGTACTGAGTCACCAGCTGGGGTTAAACCATGACAGGTATTAAGAAACAAAAATGTTAACAATTTAAACAGCTTAACCTAAATTGTACTATAAAAAAAGTCAGTATTTAAGTACAAGTTTGTTCAAGGCTAAGAACTCTCCCGTGGGGGAAAAAATCTTTATTATAAACTGATTCCCATTACATTAAAAGTATACTGTTCCTCAATGCAAAGCACATCATCCATCATCTCTTAAGTGGTAAGTAAAATGGCTGTAAATCAGGAAAACATTGTAAAAATCCACAGGAAAAATTCTAAGACAAAAATGTTGTGAAGTTTATCTCTATTTTATATTTCCTCCTTTCCCAAACTGTTAATAAATGTATTTTTTGAAGCCCTGGAGAATACCCAGTTCTCGTCATAGGATCTTTCCCTGGGCAGTCCCAGTACCTCACTGCTGTGAGGGTGCAAGGTGCTGGAACAGGCTGCTCAGAGATGCTGTGGATGCCCTGTCCCTGAAAGGCTGCATGGGGCACTGAATGACCTGGAATAGTGAAAGGTGTCCCTGCCCATGGCAGCGGGGTTGGAACGAGATGATCTTTAAGGTCCTTTGCAGCCCAAACCAATCCAAGATTGTATTTTCTACACCTCATCACATAAAGAGACACTCTTTAGGCAGTGAGCATGGCCATGTGTCACCTTGTTCCAGGGTGAGCAAAGTCCTCCAGTGCATTATCACACTGGGTGAGATTTCTAACAGTGAAAAGTTCTCAAGTAACACTGAATAAGTCATTAATTCATTCAACTTATTTTTCCTCCACCAGCGCTTTTAAGTTGCCCAAGGGCTACGTGGAGGTTTAATGACTATTTTTTTAAAATTTAAACCACTTGAGCACCAATGGTTGCTAAGGCAGCACTGATTTATCAATATGCCACCTCAATATATTCACACACAACTCTTTTTGCCCAATTTTGTGCAATTACAGGCAAGTCCCCTTGAAGAGAGCTGGAAGCAATCAAACAACCAGAAGCAATCAAGACCCAGAGTGGTTAAGTTCAAAATGGAGCTAAAAAGCTTGTTCCCTCCACCTGGTCACCCTGCCCAAATGGGAAAGGCTGCAAGATTTTCCACCGTGAAGCTGCCAAAGAGGGCAGATAAGGACGGTTCAGTCATCACTGTCAGCAGCAGCACATTTCTATTGCAAATACGGAAATAAAAAGGTTTAAGCCAAAGGGAAATATTCAAACATTTATGTGAATATTTCATCTTATAAAGCACTTTCCTTCCCAGCACTTCACTTTAGCTGTACTTAATAAAAAAAAAGGAAAACCTCTGTACTTTTCATTTAATTCATACCTCTGTAAATTACTATTCTGAAACACCTATTACAACATATTAAAAGACACTGAAACAACTCAATTTGGCCTCCACATCAAGGTTAGAAGAAACATGAACCACAATCAGGAACTGAATTCCATTTTCAATGTCCCGGTTTTGATTCCAATGTTTTTTTAAATCAAATTACCTTTAAGAAGTCAATTGTATTTCACAGAATTAAGCAAAAGTAGTGGTAAGGTCAGGATGACAGAACAACTTCCAGGAACCAGCTCTGTCTACTCATCCTGTTCTTAAAGAGATTGTGAACGTGAGATCACATCCCATTGGCAATAATCAAAATACTGTGTATTCTAAAGCAAGTCTAACTTTTTTTCCCAAAAAAGAGCAGTATTTCAGACCACTTCAGATTGTACCCAAAATTATATTTGGCATGAGGGTTTCTTCCTTTTTCCTTACATATCGTAGAAAAGAAAGCAAGGATCCAGTTAGACTCTATTTCTTTGTGCTGTATCTGCTCTGCTTCTGGTGTAACTTTAATAAGCAATTTAAAGAAGGGAGACTTAAGAACAAATTTCAAGGACACAAGGTAGAAATTCCTACAATTTATGAACATCATTGGTAACTTGTTCTTCATAATTTCTTTAAGCAGGGTTAAAGGAGCTAAATTGATTGTGTAAATATGAAGTAAAACAAAACAGCAGCTTATTCTTGATTTGACACAGGATATTTGTAACAAATGAGAAACATTTGCTATGCATGCATCATTAAACACACGAAAATAATTTACATTAAGCAATTTGTACACTCCAAGGAACATTTTTAACATCTGCCAGTATAATTTCTTAAACCACAAGCTATATAATCCATTTGATTTTTGCTTTTTTTCTGCTCATTAAGAATTTTGGTATCTCGGGTATGCCAGAGAGGTCAAGATCTCTGGCAAAATGAAACACATTACAGTATATACTTCAATTGTTTTTTTCTTTCCAAATAAATCAGTTAATAACTAGTTTGAGTGGGATTTATTTTGCTTTGGTTTTGGGGGGAGGAGTGGGTGGTTGGGGGTGTGTGGAATTATTTTTCACAAAGCAACTCCAGAACATCCAACACTTTCTAGTAAGTGCATTCAAATGGCAAGACTGATTAATTTTAGAAGGTAGGGCACATATAGTAAACTAAAGTTTCAGGAAAATATATAGTCTTATGAGTTCTCTGTAGTCAAAATACCTATCATACTTGTAAATTGGAATAATAGATATATAATCTATTATTATAAAAACAAATGTAACAGATAAAAGGCCTCCATATTCACAGACTTAGGTCATTTACAGTGACCTCAAATCCTGAATTTGTTTCATAGTTGTATGGGTTTTTTTCTGATGTTGGATTAGAATGACTTCATAAAGCTTTGTTTGAGGGGTTATTTCTGTTGGGTTTGGTTGCCATTGTTTTTAAAGTGTAGCTAAGTGCTAAAGAAGAAAACATAGAACAGCAAACTCAATTCAAGGTCTGTCAACAAAACAGCCCAGTGCAGATCAGCCTCAAGCCCCTTTGAACACCCCACAATGAAATTCTAAGCAGAAACCAGCAAATTTTTTGGTGAGCTCTGATTCCGTCCACCGGATTATCTCACTAACACATTTCAGGGGAGGAGAGAGACAAGTACACTAAACAATTACAAACAAAAAACTGAAAAACACAGTCTTGTTTATATCTACATAAACATGTGAAACTTTAAACCCTGCCTTTGTTAAAGACATTCATCTGTTACTGAAAATCCACTCCGGACTATTAACAAATATGGTACAAATCCAACGTTCTGCAGGGCAATAACAGGATCCAAAAGCTGCTGTGAAACAATTCATTTATGCGGGACATTTGCACCAAGTTTGGCTTTTTAAGCTGCTCAGATACTTTTCTTAAAACAAAAATAAAAAAATCAGAACAAAAGCTCCAACCAAACAAAAGCTCCAACCAAATACTACAGTAGAGTACTGGTACAACCAAATTTTTCTGCTTTTGTACTACTATTTCTGTAAAACCATATCAGAAAAAGAATTGGCACAAGTGTAGGAAATTAACTTTACATGGTACATACTAAATGCAAATTTCTGAGTACATTAAGATTTTATTTTAGCAACAAAATCTAAAATGACTGTAGGAAGCATAGATTTATTTTGAGCAAATTGATCACAATATTTGAAGCACCACATAAAATATTCCATTTGCACTCAGCTGCCAATTCTGCAAGCACTTTCATAATTGCTGTGGATACCCAGCAGATCCCCTGGGATGAGTCCATAAATGCCATTCCACCAGCATCCAAGGAGGACCCTTCCCACCCTTATCCCTTTGCCTGTCACCACAGATTACTCTGCTCTCTCCACTGGCCTAACTGCAAGATTAACTTTGAAGTCTGTTTGAACATCTATTTGAAAATATAAAGGAGAGGAAAGAAAACATCTCCCTTATGTTGGGTGCTATATATGTAAGACGGAACGGAGAACTAGAAATAACATCACATTTAAAGAAACAGAAAAAAATTTTCAGAATCAGTAATGGTATGTTGTGCTTTGAAAAGACAAATTATCCCAGGGCCAAAATAGCTTTCATTATGACTGTGCACTAATGAGTTCATTTACATATGTCTTAGAAAATTGCGTGTATCCCAACTTCAAGTAAAATTTAGTCCCAATAAAATTTAACAAAAACAATTAATTTTCTTTTCTCAAAATAAATAATTAGTATATTCTGTCACCAGTAATTCATTCCTGGCACAAAGAAGCTATAACATTTAGAATAGCATTTCGAGTCTTATGTTTTTCAATCAAGTTATGACAGATCAAAGTATTTCCTGCCAATCAAAAGGCAGGCTATTAACATCAGTTATTTGATTCAAAGTTTGGAGAATTTTCATCTTAACTTCAGACCAACAACTTCAGCAATCACTGAAAAGATACGCTTTGCTATTTACTGCTGTTCTCCAGAGGAAAAAGAAAAAGCAAACCAGAAAAAACTCCACAATCCACCATACTCAGAACAAGTCCGAGCACCACATCCTCTGAACTGCCAGAGTTCAAGTTCAAGTCACAAATTCTGATCTTCTCAGGTATGGAAAATCGTATATCAAGCTTATTATGTAAATACATTAAGTTGGGACATGCTGCAAATCTGGGCCGAAGTGCCACAAGCACCACAGCTGAGGAGCACTTACTCTAACTAGAATAAAAATATTTTACAAAGCAAGTGTCAAACCATTATAAAATCTTACGAGCCTGGTCTTTAAAATCTCATTTACTTTGCTTTACAACAAAACTCAAGTCTGGGACATTAAAGTATGACAGCAACCTGTGTGTCTTTAGTCATGCACAGTTCCCTTTATGGTCCCTGAAGGCAGCAGAGCCTGGTGAGCTGTGCTGGAGGTGCTCAGCTTTTTTCCCTTCTGAATGTGAAGGGAGCCAAGGACAATTAGTAAACTGTCCCAGGCTAAGCACTGTGCCTAGAAAGAGGCAGAAATGTTGAGTCTTGATCAAAAGACATGACAAGATAGATGAGAGTACCAAAACAGCCATAGAGCAAAGTAAGAACAATGAGAAGATAAACGTAATTACTGTCTTTTACCAGGACCATGTGAGCACACAAGCTTTTTTGCCTTTCTCCTTTGAGCCAGGGGTACAGGGAGGGAGAAGCAGCAAGGAATAGGAGATCCTCATTAAACAAACATTCTCAAATCACAGGATGTGTGGGGATGAACCCAGCTCTGTCAAAAAAAGAACCACAGCAAAAAAATCTACTTTAGCGCTAGCGAAAGCTAAATTTATTTTATTTCCTTCTTTCAAAAAAACTTAGAAAATGTCATTGTTTAGATCTCTTATCATAAAACTCATGCAATTTCCCCTTCCATAATGAAATTATAGATTGGTTTAAAAAAACAATAAGTGTAGAACCATAAAAAGTTTACCATTTCACATTTAATGAAATGCTCCAGCTCCAGTCTTGCAAAGATTTATGCATATACTCAACTTGATCCAGGTGAGGCATTCCACTGTGAGGGCTGTTATGTTAAAGCAGTAACAGCTGGTATAAACCAACATTAATTTGAAGCACATAGTTGTTATAATAGAAAAGGTTTTCATTTGTGTTTAATATCACTTTTAGGCATGAAACACAATCTTATTAGCACAAAGTAACTCCCATGTTAAGCTACATGTGCTGCCAAAGCACAAGGAATACACCTTTTTACTTTCAAGGTTCTGTTGCTGATACACAGTTCTCATACTCCAACTATAAACATAAATAGCAGTCAGATGTTTCTCATGCTTGATTTCCATTATTTAGTTCTAAATCCACAGGTTTTTTGTCTTCAGCTCTCAGAGCACCTCACTGAAGTACCTAATGGAAACATGCAATATAGAAGTGGAAAGGAGGGCTAGGGTGAAAAACAGATTGAACACAGACACAGAGACAAAAAGAGAAACCAATCTTTTGCTGCAACTTCATTTTTCTCTTAAGTCAGCTAACAACATGCTCTGCCTCCTACATTATAGATTTCTGTACAACATTATGCTCAAAGCAAGTCAGTGAGAAAAATCTTCTAAACGTTTTTGCTGTTCATAAATTACTATCTTGAACAGCCATTTGAGCAGGCACACCTTCAGCACTGTGGTCTGCCCTGAAGTTGAAGTAGGCTGTTTTCCTTGTTATTCTTCTAAAGACAAAAGAAAGTCAGTTTTCAATTGTCAACTTTTCAATTGTCAAGACGCCTTTTTAGTAGATTTTTAATGCTTTTTAAATCCTTCACAAAATCATTTCAGAGTCACTAGACAGAACTACAACAAATCTCAGTATTAACAGAATAAGTTCATTTACTACATGCAAGACTTTTGAAGGGAAGAATTCTTATGCTCTTGACACAAGACAGGCATGTGTTAGAAAAAAGATTAAATGAGAAAAGATAAAAACTTTCAGAGTCAGCATTAATCCAGGATCTCTTTTGATGGTCTCTCCCTTGACAGCAGGTATTAGCTTTCCCAAGCCCAAGTGCTCAGAGGAGCTGCATCACTACTCTTACTAAGTCTTATTTACCAACCAAAAGGCCTTAACATGAGGGAAAATACAGAAAGGCTCAAATATCTGTAAACGCTGAGGGCTGTAGCAAACATGGGGGAAAAGGAAACTACCACACCCCTACCTGGAACTGCCAATCCATAAATCCCAGCAAACTGTGCCTGAAGGTATTTAGCCAGCAAATACAAAGAAACATGAAGTAAGTTACCCAAAATCTACCAAAAATAATTTTAAAAACTCCCTTTCATTTCCAACCTTGGTGAGACACTCAAACATTTCTACACAAAGCTGAAGTAAAGTCTCAACAGTATCTAACTGACCTGAGATAACAATGCCATATTTTTGGGGCATAGACAATACCAACTCAATGTTCAAAATATTTGAAGACGATATTAAGAGAAAATACTGACTATAACAAACCTGACCCTGTTATTAAGCAATACACAACCAATAAATATTGTCCTACCCACAGAAGCACAGTGTTACCTCAATATGTATTCCATCAACAGTTGCACCTATTTTTTTTTTTTTTTTGAGAATAGCACGTAAGTTTTATTTCTGTTGAGAAATAAATCAACAGATGAGATTGAACTTCCATTCACAGAAAAGGTGGGTGCTTCTCTCAGCTAGTTCTGTTCTCAGCATGGCCACGTACTCAGAACAATTTTCTACCTGACTGGACACTGTTCCTTCTACAGCAAAGAGCATTAGCTGGATGCAATTTTGCAAGTGCAACTGAAATCAGTAAGTCCCTTTGCCAAAGTATCCATATGTAAAAAAAGTGACTAATTTATGCTTCCAATAATGCAGTTTATGACCAAGACTACCAATACTACAAAGTTAAATACTCTGGTGAAACGTATAACTTTTATTCTCTTTAGTACAGTACAAATATAATTAGACAAATCTTGACACATGCCTTTGGCTGGCACTCTGTTTTCCTTTGCAACATATTCTTGAAGTTTAAGAATTGTTTGGTTTGGAATTTAGTTTGTATTTATGTACAGCCACTTTCCATTGAGGTTCTTTGCCTCAAGGGTGCAATCACTTGGTGTTCAAGGAATAGTCTGACAAACACAGAAAGCTTTTACCTGCTATAAATTTAACATCCCTGTAACTGAACAATTCAGTCTGCTCTCCCAGACATCTGAGCGGCAGCAAGACTAAACATTCCCTGGCCAATCCACTCCTGACTGAAGTCATTTTCTGCACAACATAAAGAGAAGGGAACTTGAAGGAAACATGAAAAAGTAACCTATGAGATGCATTATTGAGAAATCTCAACTTTAACACCAGCCATATTACAGCTGTGCCTACTTTGAGTCCCTAAGTAATTATATGTAATGAAGGACTAATGTGTTGGAGGAACATTAATTAAATCAAACTCTTTTCCTGGTTGGCATGTTGCATTATTTATATTATATTGCACTTACAGGCCACAGTGTCCTCATGGAAATTAGATACAAGTGAAGAGACAGATTTTTACCATCAGCACTAAGTAGACCACTACCTTCAGAACAGTCTTAGAAGTTTTCTCATTATTTGGACAAAAAAGTAAAGAAAGAAATCAAGGGAAACTTCAGTTGGTGAGCTACAAATATATGCTGGCCTTCCAACAAAATAAAAGAATGTGAAAGTAGGGAAAATGAGGAGGAAGTAACAAAAGGCTCATTGAACATCTTATTTCTAAAAAAAAATCTCTGAATGTATTAATTTAGATGTTAAAAATTTACTGCATTTGAAGATGTAAAAAATTAGTTTAAATTTGGCACTAACCTATGGATTACTGCAGTACCCAAGAAGCAGCAATACTCATAGAAAATAGCCACAATTCCATGCCCTACATTGGTGTTGCTTTACAGGTAATAAAAGTAATCAGCAATTATATGGAGACATTTATATGGTATTTTTAAAAAAAATTATGCCCCAAAATACTTTTTCTTTCTTTTTAAATTTGAATGAAATAACAATTTAAAATCAGGCATTTTGGTGCACAAAGTCAAGTGCTGCTAATTAGGTGATGAATTCCAGTCTTGCTCATTAAACAGAATTGCATTTAGCTGGGATTTACTAGATTAAATCTAAAGTTAAAAACAAAGATTAGTCCATTTTGAAAAGCTTCCTACACTTTTACAATAAAATTAATACTTTCTTGATCATAACAGATTTCAAATTTTCAAAGCATTTCACAAGCATTATGCCAATTTTGTAAATCCAGAAACTATATTAAAACCAGTTGAAATGACCTGCCAGAGGAAACAAAGAATCAACAGTGGGAGTGTGACAAAGTTGCAGGTTTCTTAAGACCCAAACATCATCATTTTTCCAATCAGATTTGCATACTTGGGTAAAGGAGCAGGGAAAATGGGGCTATAAATCAAGAAAAATAAAGCCCTTTCTCCTAAATTACTTTCTTTCCTACCAAGCCAGCAAAACTATAGAGAAGGATTCTCCCAGAAATAAAATTTTCTATTTTAAAACTATTAAGTTTCTCCAGCTGAATTTGTATGTTTCATTAATGAGAGTGAAAACAGTTAACAGGAAACAATTTCTTATATTTTTTATAATCAGAAGTGGTGGTTATACAACTTAAATAATTGGAATGAGTAAGTCACATGCCTGAATGACTTCTAAAGTTATTTGGAAAATGTCTTTCCCCCTCACTTTTCAAATTATGTTATTTCTGTTAAACTAGATTAAGTGAAATTACAATCTTTCTATGAAAAACTCAGACCAATAAGGAACATTAGTTTTACTTGGTCCTTTGACATAACCTAGCACAAATCTGCATATAAAAGAATCTTAATGCCAAGTCTTTGTTCTATTCACCTGGCTTAAACTTCTTTTAGATTAAATCCAGCTCAAACCCAACTCCATTCAGTTGGAATGTACTAAGGTAGAGTTAAAACTGACTTAGTCACTTCAACTCTATTTTGTGCACAGACAAAGCTTATTGTAGCTTGATTATAAGACAAACATTATTTTCAACCACAAATATTATTTTGGAAGCACAGCCTAATGGTTGAAGCATGAGATAGCAAATCCATGTTTAAACAGAAACCAATTTTCATCACAGACCACTGAGTGACTCTGGGCAAGTTAATTAACCTCCCTGCAATCTGTGAAATTGGGATAATACCTGCCTTGCAGTGAGGCTTATTTCATTAATGCTTATGAAATGCTGAGAGATCCTTAGATGGATATACTGTAGAAATAGAAACAAGCTCAGTGTTCAAACAGTACTTTGGAACATGATTCCTATTTGAAAACACACCTCACCGTCAAGTAAAATGTCAGTTAACAAGTAGTACTCAAGTGACTTTAGGTGCACTGAGAATACATTCCACACCATACCAAAAATCACAGGAAAAAAAAAAGCCACGTATTATGTCTCTTCTTTCAGCTACATACAGATGCTTTTATAGGATGCAGATTCTCATCACCAGCAGCCACAACATTGCAATCAACTTTGAGTCTGTCAGTGCACCAGAATCCTCAACACAGAATCTACTTCTGACTGCAAAGCTGTAAACTTCATTTCCAGTGGAACTCCAGTGCAAATATTGAAATATTTCACTGTACTATTTTTTAAATTATTTAGCTCCCTGATTCTTATCTGCCTTCAAGAAAAGATTGCAACAGAAGGACTTCATTGCAAAACCTACAAGATCAGAGATGAAACCAGGGTGGATGAGGTAACCGGTATCTCAAAGGGTTACCAAAGTTATTCAGAATGAAGGGGGATTTTGAGAAGATGCAGCGAGAGTTCTGAGCACCAACATTCTGTCTTCCAGCTAGCACGGTTGGCAAATTCTTGGCTGAGCATGCAAAGTCTGAGCACGCTGCTGTCTCAAAGGGAAACAGGCTTTTTGTCACAAAAAGTTCTTCAAAATATAAAATTTAAAAGCAGTTCCAGGCTTCCCTGGAACCTGGACATCCATACATCATTGCTTTCAGACAGCTTGCTCTCTTTAATTAAAATACACTCTTGTGCTTCTGAAGTCACCAATGCCTACACTTGTTTGCTGCTTGGTTCATTTCTTTCATATTCCCAGTAAGAACAATTATTTTTGCTCCCCTTTATTTTGTGACTACAAGCTGCTGCTGCATAACAGGTTCTATTTCAACAACTCTAGTGTTTCACTGAGCCACAGTTTCTAACATATTTAGTCTCTAAACCATGAGGCATGCCAGTTCCCCACACACCCCGCAAGCAGTTGCTAATACAGATATTGCATGTGGATTATTCAGGGCATTTTTAAGGTTTCATTTCACATCCTTACAGAAGCCAATTTACTAGAAGAGGTTTTCACATAAAGAAGAGTGCATTTAGAATTATTCATTATTTAAATTTAAAATTGTTTATTTAAATGAAAATAATTTTGTTCACGCTTTTCTTTTCAAAGGAGACTCCAGGGAAACTTCGTAGTTTGGCCTCTGTTAAAAGTTTTAATCTTCTGATTACAATTTTATCAAAGGTTTCAATAGCAAGCAGCAATAAAAATACTCAGGGCAACCCTTTGTCACTTGTATATAAACACATGCATTAGTCAAATATTACAATACCATGTTACAGCTACTGTGGTGTGCTTTAAATCATGCTCCTAAATGTATCCAACCTTACAGAAAACAGGTACCAAAAGTAAGTCAAACCAGATCCACCACCTCTAAATGAAATAGGAATATCTACATTGACAATGAAGTTAAAATAACATTGTAACACCCCTTTAAGGCTTTAGCTAGCGTGTTTCATACAGTTACTCTTTATCCTACAGTGGGCACTCTTTTTCCTAATGCTTTTCAGTGTGACAGAAAGCCTGAGAACAAGTAACTGAGGCCACAAAACTGTTAGAAAATTCTTCTAAGAGCTCACTGATGCCCAGCTGAAGAACTTCTATCCAGAAATGGCAGATATACAAATAATTGTTTGACTGTGTGCCAACATCTTCAAGTCCAATTATTAAGATCACCACAGAAAATTAATAAAAAAAATATCCAAAAAGGAGCTACTACATTACTCCAACATTAGGGAATATATTTTTGAAAAAGACATGCTAAACAGCAGCTGTTTAATAGACAGGCCTAGTAGATTTTTCCCTACTATTTAGTATAGCAAAAGCTCATCTTAATGATTATATTTTCTATTTTAAATGAACTTTAATAGGGCTGTTACAGAAAACAGCAGGCAAAACTGCAGACAAAGGGAATGGCTGCAAAAGTGCTGGTACTTACATTTTAATTTCTCACTTAAGCAGTACATACTTGGATTACTATTGGAATAGCAAAAGAATGCTTTTCCATAAATTTGCCAAAGTTTATATGAAGTATCATTATAACACGAAGTACAGGCAATCATACACTGCACTGTTCTGCAGTCCTTCAAAATGTCATTCATGATTGAACATGGCTTCAAAATACCTGAAAGGTTACAACATACAGATGAAAGTAGCAGCCTATGAAGAGAAGTACAACCTATTTTGTTTGTGAAATTCTTGTACATGCTGTTCTTCCTAAAGAATATTATGCTTCAGAGCTAATATTTCTATAGTAAGTATTTACATAACACATATTAACTACACTGATGACCACGTTTTTCTCCAAGCATGGAAGCCAACAAAGAATTCCTATAACTTATACACTCAACAGAAATTATCGTTGCGGTTTTCACTCTGGAAGCACCAATTCACAGCCTTTCAGACTTCCCACACGCTGAAAACAACAACACAATGCTGTGGCACAAGCAAAGTAATTACCACTCTCTAGGACTTGATGACTTCTTTCTTGGCCTACTGAAACAGTTTACAGAAAACTAATTTTCTTAGTGATTAAGGAACATTAATAAGGAACGTATTCTTCCATAAGGCAAGAGTTACTGAATACCTAAGTACAGCAATGATTGATTATAAATGCATAATAATGATGTCTCAGCCAAAGACAACTGAACTGCAAAAATACATCATTAAGACTTGGGATTTTCTACTTCAACTCTCTTCTGTTGGAAAACTGTTTCAAGCAAATTAAATACTTGGCCCCCTCTTTTTCTTTTCCTCAGCATTAAACAACAACCAACTTAAACTCTTTGTTCAAAAGCCAGGTATTTTGGAGACTTTGACTCATAAAAAGTAAAGTTTTTCAACTCCAAGGTGTTAACATTTAGTTGAAGGTCCAGCAGATAACATGAGTAACAGCGATAAGCAATCAGTAACAGATAAGCAAATCCTGTGAACCACAGGTAGAGAGGTATTGTACAATAATCTGAAGGGAGTAAGGAATGCCTTAACAAGATGTAGCAGTAGAAAGAATTTTCTGAAAACAGCACTGTTAAAGGAAACTATAACCTTAGCCCATTTCTTTGAGTATTTGTATTTCAGCTTCAGAAAGTTATTTCAAGTTTCATCAAGTGCGTGGTGCTGAACTGTGTCACTTTTTATACTTCTCCTGCAGCTATATGTTACAGCCCCAACTGTCTCAAATCCAGCAAAAAGGCAAAATCCTTTGGGTTCAAACACATTGTTTCCCATGACATTTTACACACGAGTTAGGCTTATAATTAATTAAGATATTAGGAACAACTAACTACTCATTTTGATAACAATTAATGGAACTCTGGTATAAGTTAGGACAATTGTGCTATCATAAAACCAACTCATGGGTATCATAGTAACTCTTAAGAGAACCTAATAGTAATCACATTTTCCTTAAAACAGTAATATGCATATTAAAAACTTTAGATTCATAAATGTAATAACCTCTTTAACTGTACTCTACAATTTTCTTGTACATTAGACCATCATGTAAACATCTCTCAATATAAAAAGTAAGATTCAAAACTCCAAGATCTGTTAACACTAGTAAACGAAGCATATGTTTAGCTACAAAAAATATTCCGCTGCTAGAATTACCTTGCTGAAATAAGTAAAGACATAACAGAAAAAGGGGATTTTGACATTTCATATTTTGTTGAATGCCATTGCTGCACAGGCAACCACTGTCTCTTACATATAAATTAACATCCTACCATCTGTCAAGTGTTCAGATAATCACAGGGTTTAATGCACAATATGGTTATTAGAATGTGACCTGACAAAAAGAAAAAGAACACAACCTAATTTGGACTACGAAATCTATGATCTCACTGGCAAATGACAGTTTGACAAGCTATTATTCTGCATTTTGGCTTCTCCAGTAAAAGCAATTTTACGCATACATAATTCTATTAGTCATACAGTCAACTGCCTGTGGAAGATTACTTCAAACTATAAAATTTGCTTGGTCATTCAGGATTTTGAACTTATGTAAATATTTGCACCATGAATAGAAATTTAATGATCTGTATATACACACACCTAAGAAGAAAACATGAACCACTACACAAAATAATCCTGTGATGCTATCATTAACTGTAACCACAGACTTTCTTCAAGAAATCATGCAAAAAGTCATTAAGCCCATTAATTACCTACACATCAACTGGCACTGGCTGTTCCAGAAGCAGAGAGTACGGGACAGCTCTGTATCCAATCTGTTTCACATGCAAATGTGTCATCTGCTAATAAGCACCATTCTTATTATCATTCACAATATTACTTACATACTCTCTTTATGGCTTATTCTACTCCCTTTTTTTTGGCCAAGGTAAACATTACAGACAGCTGTCTCTCCTCAAGACCACTAAAAAAACCCTACTGCTAACACAAAATTACCAGGCAAGCCTCACGTGCCCATGGTTCCCACATTTTTTTGGTGACTCAACTGCACTGCTAATGCTCCAATAAAATATATTGCCAAAGGAAATACTCTAATGATAGCCTCAAAGTGTAAAACACACACTTGGGAAAGGTGAAATGGTTGAAATGCCTTCAGAAAAAAACAAAAAAACAAACTATTTTAGGAAAGTGACACTAGAAAAAGAATACACAACAACAACAGAAGTTCAACACAGTTTTACTATCTGCAGAAATGAAGTTTCCATTTGATAGATTTTGTTAAGCTCCAGCTACACTACTCAAGGACCTGCCTCAGTAATAAAGCATCATGATCTTGCTTTCTTGCCAGGAGGCAAGAAAAATCAGCTCTTGGTTTATGCAAGCCCTGTGAGCATTTCAAAGTGTACCACTACTTACAGCTACACACAACAGCTCTTATCAGCCAGAGGTCTGCTACTCTGATCACCAGTTTCTTCCAAAAGAGAAATAAGAACAAACAAGGAGAAACCACAAGGAAGGACCATTTAGATTACTTTGTTCACTTTCAGTTTTACATGTAGTAAAATACTTTCCCTACCAAATATCAGAAAATATCAGCTGTATAAGATAAACATCAAAAATTATCATTTTCCAAAGTACCTAAGCCAATTATATGAGCCTGATCCTTCTTTTGAAAGGTCACACAATCTAATTACCATAGGTCACCAAACTCTCACATGTCTAATAATGCAGATAGTGGAATTTATAAGACATGCTCAGCTGCATCATCCAAACCTGTGACTGCTTTGTGAAACCTGTTCCTCTATACTGAGCAGCCTCTAAGACTGCCTTCCTGGGGAAGTTACTAATATAGACAAAGGGGAGAATAACCATGACACAGTCTATTAATTCTCTGGATGTCTGTAAGGGTGTGGTAAGTTGAGAAAGTGCACAGAAAAGCATCTTGTATTAGTTGTGCTCTACAAATATTTACCCAGGGAATAACTACAGAGTTACCACCAAGCAGTAAATTCAGTATCTCTTACTGTTCATTGAATTAATGAGATAAAAAAGTGTTTACTTTATTCAAAGTCAAGTCTCTCCCCAAACTAAACACTTCAATCAGTTGGGTTTATCTTTTTTTACCCTTAAATTTAAGCATTTAGGACATCCATTCCTTCATAACAATAACTGATAATTCAAAGCAACTTCACCAGGGTATTTATACTATAATGATTCACTCATCTCACCTGTCCTATATTCTCTTATGAGAATGAAATTGAATACATTTATATCAGAATAATTAAATAATATAAAACACAATGCAAGTTTTCTTACTGAAACATTAAAAGGAATTTCTCACTAGGCCAAGGTCAGGAGAAAATTTAAATTTAAAGTCCAATTAGCCCCATCAACCAAAATATAGGAGTAGCAGTTGACTTTCTGTAGTATATTACAACTACCAAAGCAAGTGGCAATGAGAACACACTTTTGTATACAGTGTAAGAAAAATACTGTAGGTGAGAGGAAAACAAAAAAAAACCTTAGAAAAAAAGTACTTTTGATAATCAAAGGAGCTTCATACTTCTATCTCTCACAGAATATTCAGCAAATTACATTTGCTTCTCTATAATAATTTCATCCCTAACAAGATCAGAGGAAATGATTTATTCCACCCCCAGTCTTCCTACATTTGTACGCCATCCTAGGGGACACTGACTTTCTGAACACTGAATTGCTTTTGGCCATGTGATATTATATTACTGCAGTCTTCTGCAGAAGGAGCCAGAAAAGAGAAAAAAAGGGGGAAAAATAATTACATTAATGCTGGGAATCAAAGATTATTGACTTTCCCTTGAGCTATAATACCAAAAAGCTGATTACAGAAGTTGTCAATTTATTTAATGATACCACCAACTTCTCTCTGAAGTCATCAAAATATCTTTTGAAAAAATTCTCAGAAGTTTTTCAAGTAGAGTAATACATTATTAACTCTAGTTCATCTTACTGAAGATAACTGTATCTCGCCTCTGCTTCTTCCACCTCTTTGTGTCAACCAAAACGCTAAAAACATTGTCATTGTAAGAAAAAAAAAACTCCAGGATGCTCTGAATTGTTGCATTCTCAAGCAAACCAACATCTCATGTTCACATCCCAAGGACATCCTACTTATTCTAAAAAGCCTAGGGAAAGCTTTGACTAGATCCAGTTCTAATAAAAGTGAACACCTCATCCCCACCCATGACCGCTTGCTCTGAGAACTCAAGTTCAAAACATGGTATTTTGCAGTATGGACAGTCTAGAGGACAGAGATTGCATAGAACATTATGGGGGTTTAAGTTTTCACTCACACTGACCCCTCCCAAGAAAGAGGGCTGCCCATACCTGTATTTGTTCCAAAAGTTCTCTTTAAAACTGTTAATGCTTCTTCCTCCTTTGGAGAGCAGATTTTCTCTCTTTTTCTCTAAGACCAAGAGTGTCAACAGGAACATCTTCCTTCCCTCCCTTTTACAAAATGACTTTATTGTACAACGTGCATAGGGAAATAGTTAATTAGACAGCTGATAATGAGAAAAAATGACCAGAGCTGTCTTTTTTAGCTTTTCCTTCAGGGTCAGCAGTGCAACAGAAGGCACCACTCTAGCAAAAGGTTTGTCCTTGTTTCATTTACAATACAGCTTTTGCAAAACATCCAGGGAAAAGTACAATACGACTGTTGTCAAGTTTCTGAACACTAACACAGCCAGGAAGTAATTAATTGAATGAAGCTGTAGCTTATCACATTCTCTTTCAATACAACTGTGAGCATACCATGCACTATGCAGTGTTTACAGTAAACCTCTTCTGAACAGCACACAATTAGAAGACCGATAAAATATAGTGAACAAAATACAGTGTAAAGGAAAGATGGAACTTCTTTAGAAGCAACTGCTCCTGCAGCAAGATCTCCCTTAGTCAATCTGTTTCTTTAATTCACATGTAGGAGACAAATGAAATTGGTTGGTTTCATTACCTGGTGCTTGAACAAAGGTATTTATGCTTGAGCACTCCTGCCAACACACGACACACCTGCACGTCTGTAGCAATTTACCACGGTTTAGTCACAGCAGGTAAAAGCCTTTCATGTTGCAGTGAACAGGCCCTTTGATACTCATCCACAGTCAAACGCTGCATATGAGATCACTCTGCAACAGAAAACTGCTGTGAAAGTTTGGCTTGAACATAAGACTGTTCAAGAACTCTGTTCAAACAGGATATCATGACATGACAGATCAGAAGAAACAGCTTTCAATAAAAGGCAGCCAGGGCATGCTGCTTACCTTGTGCAAGGTGATTTGTTCTGAAGCATTAGAAGGGACAACATCAGACAGAGCCAACAACCCACACAACTGAATTTGTGTAAGTGCCTCCCATGACAAGAACAGCCTCTTACATTTAGGCATCTGTCAGTCCTGTGAGGGGAAGCTGAGATATACCCAGGGAGCAATACTCAGTGACTAAGACCAAACTTCTGTACATTTCGAATATGCGATCTGGTTGGCTTAAATTAGCTTTTGCCAGGTAGGAAAAAATGGGAAAAAAAATTAAGTTTCTAAGTTAGAAGAGGAAAAAAATGCATTCTAATACTCTCCAATAAATTAGAAGTCTATATTCATCACTAAACCTTTATTCTTATAATAAATCTTTAAATACATAAGAAATGGGCAAGTCCTTTTTAGGACCTTTCAGCATTGTCCAGGCTTGGAAGTCAGCAAAGATTTTCCTGGAAGAAATTCAGTTTGCTGAACTATTTAAACAGTGACAGCAGCAGTGACTAGCATTACTATAGCATTAACTAGAGGAATGTCCTGAAACAAAGGTTTATAAAGTATTGACTTAAATAGCATAAAACTTAATAGGTTCAGATTACCACTGGCTTACTCAACATCTAATTTTCATGATAACAAGAATTATCAAGTTTACCTACCTGCAGGTTAACAGGTTTGCCTATTATTTTAAGCTGTACTTGTCAATTATAGTAAGGATTTGTGCTCCTTTATGCAGAATACGGAATACTGACATTGGGAAAAATAATCAATTGGCTACTGCAGCTTCTCTGTTCTAACCATTAGTAACAACTCTTGAAAGGCCAAAAAGACTACATTTCATAACAAGAATGTGGCCAAAAGTCATCCTCACCTTGCAGTACTGAACCCAAGTTTGAGTTTCTGCACAGTGGAGCCACTCCTGAGCACTCAGCAACCACTCAGCTCAGCTCAGCTCACCAGAGACAGATGCTCAGGGCTGAGACAGCCACCAGACACGGTGTTCCAGGAGAGCAGCTGGAACAAACAGGTTATTTTCTACTCTCCTTGCTCACATCATTTTGAGAAGATTGGCAGACATTCCAAGAAATTATTTGAATAATTTGAAAATGAAGATGGAGAACAATAGATTGAGATACAAAAATGTAATGTGGGCTTAAAGGTGAGAATTACTTAATGAGGAGTAATTTGTTAGACAGTTGGACTACTGCAGAACTAAGTCATTGAAATTTAGTGATAACAAAATACTACAACTTTGTAATAAATTGTTATAAATTCCAGTTCTTAAGTCTGAAATATTGAAACATGCAATATAGCATTTGCACTACTATGATTATTTTGATATTGCATTTTCTTATCAAATAAAAATACACATCTACTATCTAAATACACATCTAACATCCTCTATCAATAAGCAAGAATAATGCCTAACTTACACAGCAATAATGAAAACTGCAACTTCAAGCTATAAATTGAAACTCTTTCAGAATTAAGCCAGCTTTTCCTGTTGACAGTACACAGTATGAAAGACAAAATAAGAATGCTTCTTTAATTACTACTAAGAGTTCAAAACTGGGACTTCAGAGGTGCTTGATCAAGAATGTCTTTTTTGGAAATGGATTTGCCTCAACCTTTTGATAGTCTTCCTAACTGACTTTGTTTAAAGTGTGCCTGACATCTGCAGTGACAAGTACTGTCCCCGTTTCTAGTCCTAGCAAAATTTTCTTACTGGGATGATGCTGCATTTCAGCTGCATTTTCTTTCAGAAGTGTTTTCAATAAAAAAATAAATACATGCCAGTTTGGGATCTGCTTTTGCTCACAAGACAACTGAATGGCTTCAAACTTTAGTTTTGTGTTTACCCTGAGGCTACATGAAATAAAGGGGCTTGAATGTGTCAAGTTTTCCTGTTAAGTATTCAAAGCACTTCGGTAAATCTTCTTGGTGACTTCAGTTCTCTGCAACTGCCTTTGAGTACCTTTAAATAAGCAATTCCCTAAAACCATGTTTCAGTCTTACTGCTCTCACACAGAAGTGTGGGTTCCCTTTTTAATAGTTAAAAGTGTACAGTGAAGCCTTGGATATGTAGGTGCCATTCACAGACAATTTTAAGGCATATTAAAAAATAAAATACTTCCACTTTCTTCAAGTACCTTATTAAATGCAAACCCTTCCTGTGCAATATGTATGCAGTATGCTGTACAAAGACAATGCTGTTTGCAGTGTCAAACAACACACACTTACTCAGACCAAGTTTTTTCATTCCTGATATTCTTTTTCAAAAGTTGGGCCAAAAGCTTTAATTGAATGAATAAAGTTTAATCTTTTACCAACTATGACTAAGTAGAGTCCCTATAACTGTAATCTGAACATCGTTTTGCCATTATTGCCCAGCAACTACAGCTTCAAGAGACACAGCATAGAGAGAATCTGTTGCACATTATACTTTAACCGAAAGAATCAAGCAGAACATCAAGCGTAATGCATTTTTCATGTTTAGCCCAGTGAACAAGCCGTTTTCCCAGGACTGAGAAGTTAGCCTTTAACAGCAGCAACCCAAGGCAAAAGGATTATGAGAAATATATCAGCATTTCCAACGGGCTTTAAAGCAATCTAATTAGGTAGCCTATGTTCTGTGAGAAAAACAGCAACCTAATAACTGGATTTTCATCAGAAATAAAATGAAAAGCTTATGCTAGCAGTGAAATACTACATTTTCCTCTGCCATCTGCATCCTATAAAATGTCAATATCTCATTGGGCTGACAGACTGCCTATCAAACAGCTTAAGAAATACCTGTCCTATTTCAGGCTTAGAACTACAATTAGAGGCGTTCAGGTTTAAGTGCCACATTCCAAAAGAAAAGGATTCAACACCTGTTAGATGCAGAATTACAACTCTACAAGGAAGTAAAATTTTGCATAACATTTATGATGAAATAAAATAAGATTAAAAAATAAAACACAAGATATTAGTCATCCTCACTTAAAACTTGAGGAACACAGTAATACAAAAATTGTGTTTGGAGATTTAGTAAGTCGATTACAGGTAGTAGTTTACAACACCACTAAATCCCTTTCAGGAAAGTGAACTTAACACATTACCCACAATTACACCCTTTGAATGTTAATCACTTTGTTTTGAACCTTACCCACCACTACTTCCCTTTTACTTCCTTTATCAACCATTCATCTTACTGACATCCACAAAGCAAAACCACTGCAAACAGACAAACGTTCAATTAATGTAATGATTTAACTTACTGTACTGTGCTACAGTATTTTTTTTCCTTCTCCCAGCTTTCAAAGAAGATGGTTTACAGTATGAAAACTACTTTTCCCTCAAGCACTCTATTTGGGAGTGTTTTGTTCTTGTCCAAGTTATTTAAAACTATGTACTTGTTATCAATTCAGAGCAAAGCTCCCATTGATGCCCCTTCTAATACTACTACAGTTACCATATAAAGCCCAAATGCAGCATTGCTTTGTTTCATTTGCTAAATGATGTGCCAGTGTTTGAACAATTTATCCTTAAACCAAGCGCTTCAGAGAAATAGCTGCTTAATAGTAAAAAAATAAATAAGTCAAGAAAAAAACCCTATTTAAATATAGTATAGTATTCTAATTCAATACAGAAAAAAGTTCCTTTCCTGTCTCATTTCTGATGAAATATATCAGAGGCAACCGAAAATATAGGGTTGATATCCATTTAAAATATGAAAGACAATCCTTGATTATCAGCATCACATCCAGTCCTTACTTTAGTCCCCAGGTCTTAGTAAAAGAATAAAACAATTTTTCTCCCCTTCCCAGGAAATAGATTAGGTAGGCATGACATTTTCCCACTTCACGTTGTACGCGGTAATAAGCTTTCCTTTTGTAGCATTTATGAATTCAAACAGAGCTGGGGTTAAGCTGGAGCAAAGCAATTTGGCATGCTTGCATCTGCTTTTATCAGGGAAAGGAAAAGCAATCCATGAGGTCTGTGCTGACCTTAAAGCACAAGTATTTATTTGGAGATTCTAAGGGCTTACCAATTGTGTTTGGTAAGAGGGAACTTAAATTTGATCACACTCACACCCAATGTCACCTTAATTCAGGCAATTTTTTCAGTTCTTCTGCAGGGCCAAAAACGTAATTGGTATTCTGGTACTACAAATATTCTCTCTTTAAAAAGGACACATTAACTACACACTCCCATTCCACCATGCTGCTTTCTACAGGACAGAGCAGGTTTCCCAAGTCAGCTGCTTCCAAATTCAGATAACTTACTTTAAAAAATTAAATCTATGCTGGTCAATGCAATTATATTTTCAAAGTATATCAATATAACCCTCTGATGCCTCTGATATACAACAGCCCCAGAAAAATATTAAAGTCAATCATCTTATGAGCAAACAACTACTAGAGAAAATAGTCTTAAAAATCTCAGTCATACAAAGGCACTGGTTTGGAAAACAGGCCTTTGCTGCTTTTACTAAGGCATTTCTCAATTAATCTGCTGAAATACAAATGCATTCAGGGAACACACATCTTCCCCAAGGAACTCGACACTCCTGTTTTGTTTTAAGGTAAGATTGCTGCAGTTCTTTCATGAAATCTGAGCAACTTTCAGTGTTCCCAACTCTCAGGTCCACAATAAATTAAAAGAAATGCATTAGAAACAATTAGTGGGGAAACATTTATTGCCTCTCAATGACAAAGATACTTAATCAAATTTAGATCCACTGCAGTGCAAGCAGTAAAACAATGTGAATACATAGTGTGCTGCTTTGCAAATGGAACACTTCCATCTTTCCACCTAATAAATAGTACCGTTATTGCCAGGCAGTGTTGTGCCAGTGATTAAGGTTTTATTATTCTTTTTTTCACTTTATTTGCTCTTCCTCCATCCTTTAACTGCTAGAAAATCTGAGACTATTTTAAAACTGACAGTATATAGATTTAATTCTCAATGACATGATAAGCAAGTCCCACATCATTCATTCTAGGTACACCAGCATCCTGTTTTCAAATACAGAATGTGCAGATGCAGTGCTTAGGGACATGGTTTAGTGGCAGTGCTTGGCTAATGGTTGGACTTAATGATCTTAAAGGTCTTTCCAACCTAAATGATTCTAAATATACATTTCACATTATAAAAATGACCAACAAGAAAGAGAACTGTTGTAATTCTTAACTCCTCTGCTGAGTACTTGAACTGAGCACAGAATTACAGAAGCAAAGACCCTTCATTCCTTTCTTCTCTAAGTTCCCTTCAGAGCTCCTGTTTACTCTGTCTGGAGCCAGACTAATACCAGCTCAAACACAAACATGCCCAGAGAATCAGGAATTCCAGCCACATATTCTCACAAAAAGATAAATTGATTCAGTTCACCAGGGCTGCTCAGAGCTCAAAAGCAAAGCAATCAGGCTCTCAACAAGACACAGAGATCACCACGTGCAATTCCATTACAGCCAAGGACAAGGTTCTACAGTCGAGATGCTTCACTGCCATTTTCTTCTCACCCAGCCTGTGTACTTTACATCCCACTAACATTCTCAGGACAGACCTAAACCGCCTCTTCAACCCAAAGAAAAGCTGCATGATTCTCTTAATTTGACATCAAACCCAGATCAGTAGCTGATGCTAAGGGGCAAATCATAGCAGCTTGAGTTTAACTCAGAGCTAAAGGGGTGAGACAGCAGCTTCACGACGGAGCCGGCTCGTATTCACCAGTTCACAACAAAGGTGTGGTGGACCAGAGCCTCTAAGAAGTGTGCTCTAACTAGGGCAGAATTAGTCACCATATCCTCTCCAGAGAATTTTCCTCCTGCCAGGATTTCTCCATGGAAAAGCAAGTCTGACAATGAATGCAGTAACAGCACCTGACAGCAGCTGTGCAGATGTGCCACCTAAAGGACGCAGGTATTGCGAGGGATCGAACAGACATTTTCACTCTGCTCCCAAATAAAGAACAGGAGAAAGAACTGGGTGTGTGCACGTGTGAGTATGAAATGGAAGCCAAATCCATCTAAATGAAAGATAATTATAAGGAGGTTATTTGTTTCAAGGTCATCTATGGCAGGCAACACCACAGTTCCCATGATAACTTTAGATAAAATGAAGATTAGACAGGTACAAACAGCTGTAAACCTACAGAGTGCTGCTGCCACATACAGAACTCCACTTTCTAACTTCTCTAATATGTTTTCCTTTGAAAATACTTTTATTCATTAGAAATATTTGTTTGCTCCAATCTCTTTTTTCTTATATATTTTTCTGCCTATTAACAGCTCAACTGCCTATATATATTAAAAATTAATGCACCATGTCATAAAAGGCAAATATGATCTGAAAAAAAAACAACCCACACCACAGCATAGCATAGCATACATTTGCTTCTTCTGAGCTATACAAGTCTGTTGTTTAACCGGTCTTTAGACAGTTGATCGTAGTGATTTACAATTTACAATAACACAAATTCATATCAATTTAAATTTCACTGCATAATGTGACTATCTTAAATTTCTACAGCTTTCCTTTATGTTGCAGGCTGCTTTAATTATCCCAGTTCAACTTTCTGAAAGTAACAACGGAAAAAGGTGAAGATGAAGTGAGAAATGAAAAGATGAAGTTGCTGAAACAAATATAAGATTATGGGATATCTGAATCTTGGCAAAATAGCTTATTAATGAAAATGGGTCTTTGTCAGGCTGTCTGCTGTAATATCCAATCTCTTTTTAGTAAAAAACCCATCCTATTTCTACTTTAACTATTAATCAAAGAACAATTAAGTTACATGTTTATGAGCAAGTACAGAATGTTGAACTATCTTCAAAGACTAAAGTTATTGTGATATTATACACACAGACAACTATTATGCTCTGCTACCTAAATTTTAGGTATTTACCCACTTAATACACAAAGAAAAATCCACAGTTATGCAGCCTTATCTATCTTAATTTCCTGTTTTCCATAGAAATGCTTGATGCATACTACTACATAAGCAAGCCTCATGCAAATTCAGAAGAACCATTAAAAAGTCACTTTCAATTTTCTTGCTTTTCCTCACCTGGCATTATTAATCTAGGGAGCAGACACAGGACCAGTGCATTTATTTTTAAATACACCGGCATTAATCTTTGCAAACATAACTACACCAGCACAACTTAAACTAAGCAGAAGCCAGCACTTATTCTCTAAGATTTGGAGACCCTCAGCATATCAACTTTCTTCACAATTTCCCTTCATCACTCAGTCCTTTTGTCTGATAGGGAAGCCAGGTGGCTGAAGAAGTTGTCCTGTCAGCTTTATCTTTAATTTCTGCAGGAAGATCTGTGAATGTAACACAAAGGGTGTAAGGCAATGCTTGTCACTGCTATGTAAGAAATACATTTACCTTTAGAGTATCCTCTTTCTGTAATTCAAGACTACAAAGGGATAATAAATACATACAGCAATGTTCGTCCCATACATTAACAATCATGTTTCTTTTGTACAGCTACTACTGTATGAAAAAAGTCTGTACTAATAGATGTTGCTTCTCTCTACTGCTTTAATGACACCATTGTTTGGTCACTTACACTGAACTCATCCAGCAGTCCTGTACATGGAGAGGGGAGCCAAGGCTGAAGCAATTTTGGCCAGTCTCAATTTCCTCTGAAGTTAAGAGACTGCCATGCACGCCAGCAAGACAACACAGACTAAAAGATCAACTAGCACAAACCCAAGTTTAATCTGGAAGATGACTAACAAACAAGTGGAACTGACTACCAAAGAAAGGGGACACTTAATCCCTCTCAGTCTCTTGAAATGAAGACAAGCTTTCCAGCAGATCCACTTCAGCCCAGCACACTTCCTGCCTCCATCACGGAAAAGAGTGACATTTACATTCCCCACACAGGAGATCAAATTAAACACTTCAGTGGTCTCTTCTGATCTCTACTACTACGAACCTCTATCACCCCTGTAACCCTAGGTATAATTTTTATCTAAGTTTAGCACAAGAAGAAACCCAAATTTGTGCAAAACAAAAATTTTTTGAGTATTTTCTTTAGTTTTCCTGGGAAAATTGACAGAGAATTACTACCTCTCTGCACCTCATTACTGCTCCCAAAAAACTCCCACTTCTACCATCTTCTCTTTTTTAATTTCAGAATTGCACCTAAATTATACTAATTCTTCAAATTATTTAGACTAGCAAGACCTGGCTACATAAGGAGTAAGATACCCATTCCAACAAAAGCAGGTGAAGTCGAGGAACAGAGCTGCACATCTTTTAGCTAGGAACTTCAGAGTTAGGAAATAGGGCCACAGATTTCAGGTGCTTTTGTCTTCATCACTGCTGAAAATATTTAGAGGGATTTTAAGTGTGTCTGTATATATTATATATGCATGTTTTTATCAGCATGCATTTGGGTTATTCCCTCAGAAATCCCTCACTCTTGTCCACAGAAAATCTGATTCAGGTTTCAGAGCTTTTACTGGGAAAAGGCAAACAATATACGAAATACATTTTAGCCGTTATGTGTTATGGGTTTCGTGACAAAAGCAGCCGCTTTCTGCTGTTTAAAATGTTCCTGTTCACTCACATTTTACTTCTGAGCTTGTTTTGGATATTCTTCACCTGTGACATTGCCATTGATTTATTCTGGTCAGAAATCATAGTATTTATTTCTGTTGAGCAAACCAGTGGGCTTTCTGAATGAATTATCATCAAATTCTTATTTTTTATTTTTTTCTAAGGAAGCCAGCAACTACTGGTTTTCCCAACGAACAGCACTCTGCAGAGTTCATTACACACTTAGTCTTCAAGACCACCAGAAGTCATTCTGGTTCTGTGTCATGCCCTCAATGATTCTGCAGTGTGTAAGTGCTGTCTATAATGACCAGGCAAACAGATTCAGGTGAACATCTTTATCAAACTTTTCAAACCTAGAACATTATGTCCCATTTCATTTTTATGAGACTTATTTCAAACTTTTTCCAAGCAGGTCTTGGGTACAAACCTGATGTTTTCCTTTGTTCTTTTCTTCCATAGCTCTCCAAGCCACCCCCAGAACTCATCAGTTAGAATGGCATCAATCGTTGCTGAGCTTTACAACAGTCATATTGATTGGTATCTCCCAAAGGCACATTGTCATCATTTTACCACTGATGGGGTTATGGGCAGACACACACTTTGACATTCCCCTTAGATGTGATAAATGCAATCCTCATTTTCTCAGATCTTGTGCAATTCACCATAAATCCATCGATCACCAGAGAATGACCCTTTCTATTCCACTGAAGCTGTGAAACACAAAGATATAAATATCTTCCTAATTCATACATATGCCATACATTCCATAGTCCCATTTTTCATTAGATTGGGGTGATTCAGCTCATCATTTCCATGATGAAAATACCAGCCGGTGTATTTCTTTTGAATAATGTTGTACAGTATCACTCTGAATAAAACATTATTAACAGGTTTCTCCCCCACTATAATCTATCTCATTTTTGAATACCAGAGGGCATTCCTGACATGTGCTACATGTGAACCATTCTGCTTGTGGACTGCCACAATCATTATTATTATAATAAACAGAAAACAGTTGGTGGTTGTCACTAGCTGAAGTTTTACTTGGAAATTTTACTCTAGTAAAAACATTTTTAAAACTAGACATAACAGGCTAGAAAAATTTCTTCCTATGCTTAATATAGGAAAAACCACTAATCAGCATTTATGAAGAATTATGGTTTGTGTATCTTTTGGCAATATTCTCAAAACAAGTAAAAATCGGTCATTGCAACAATAAAGCAGCCAAGTCTGCCACATATGAACTTTAAAGAGCAACTGGCACAAACTCAGTGCCCTTATCACAGAACTATAAGTAGTATAGAGATTATGGCAAGATTTGGCCTAGGGTAAAAAATTCTAGGTGCACTATTTTGGGAAAATATAATAAAATCTCCATAAAGGTTTGAACACAAATGCTAAGCAAGTGCTCGTGATGAAAACAGTGATGCCTGTCACAGCCCTACCGAATTATAAAACTATTCTTAGTTTTGGGTTATAATACACAATTAAAAGCTTTCCATCTCTCATTTCAGATAAGGAAATCGCATTCCTTCTTTGGAAATAAACTTTCCATCTAGTTCCTGGACAAGTTTTTTTTTAAATTATTGTTTTTGAAGCACATGCCATTTAATTATTAAATGTGGCTTACATTTGCATTTCTGAAAATAGATTTTTTTTATTCTCTCTTCTTCTACTGTTTCATTTCAGTCCGTTACCAGGGGTGTGAGCAGGTTGCTGACTACGCTGATAGGCAGGGAGCAGGGAGAAGTCCTCGCTCCACACTTCATTCAGATAATAGAAACCTGCAAGCTGCTCAGTATGACAGATGAGTTCTGTGAGCTAAAGCAACTTGTTCCGCCTGTCAGGCTGCAAGAGCCTACAGCAGCAAGATACAATTGTGATGACACCGCCATCGCCAAACTGGGTCAAACATACGGTCACTTTAAAACAGAATGTCACCCGTTCTTTCTACTTGAGGAATTTGATTCAGTGACACTAAAAGCTGCTAGATACCATTAGCTTTATATCCAGGTTCAAAATGAAACTGTTTCTCTGACAGTATTTGAAGGATCCTCTTTGCCATTGAAGTTCGTAGGAATCACAAACTGTCAAATAATGTCACTATTGCCCAGAGCGAGTGGGTGCTTTACAAGCACAACACTCCCCATGTTGCACCAGGGGAGCTTGGCTTTGGAGTAACATCACCTTTGTGGATTAAATGCATTCAAATCATCACAGAATTTTAAAGAAAATTATACAGCTACAAAATGTTTTCTTTAATTGCGGAAATAAAAATAAAAGATACCTGAACTCATGCCTACACCTATTATTTTGTTTAGATCATAATCTCATACAAAAATTAATTTTTTATTTTTAGTAAAATAAAAGAATTATTAAATGAATGTTAGTAAAAATGCAAAGATAAATGAAAAGTACTATTTAATAAACTGTTCCAATTATTTCCCTCAGTCTTGGAAGATTCATACTGTGATGCTGAAATACCCCATGCTATATTTACAAGCATGTGCTGTTCAAAGATTAAATAACTGTGGCGTACAGGCCACACCACATGCTGGTTCTAGATAAGATTTGGAAAAGCAGATGAGATGAAGATAGTTCTGGTCATACTCTGATATTTGATGATCAAAATCTTGCATGTATTAAATGACATGTAAATTTATCATTTTTAACAGAATTACACTGTGTATATGTTTCAGCACAGACAACTTTAGTCCAAGAGTACCAGAAATGCAGAAGGAAACAGTAAAGGTCTGAGACATACGAAAGCAATTTCCCTCACAATATTTACCAATTTGTGTTGACAGTCTGAGTCAAGCTCAAATCATGGACTCAGACCAAGTAAAAATTCCCAGCCTATTAGATTCCACAGTTTAATTTAGGTATTTCAATACAGCATAATAAAGACATTTTATATATTTCAGGTTTTGATGTATGTATTTTTCTGGTTTATGTTACATACTTGCCTTTCTAGTTTAACACAAAAATTTTCAGGAAAAATATTTTCAAGAAAAACTTCTCATGAAGCCATTCTGTTAAGACGATTCATATTTTTGTGCATTTAAAAACTTATATAATTCTTAAAAATAATTATTGTTTTCTTGCTTTGATTTCTAAATGTCTTTGATCTCATTCATTAATATTCATTAGATTTCTGATGTTGGACTAATGAGAATCTTACACATTTATGAGAAGCTATTTAAACAATGCTATCAATTTTTTTCTGACTTATGTTTTTCATCAACACTGACAATACTTAATTCCTTGTATTCTCCATTTTTTTTCTTCAAATTCCTGAAGACATGGTACACATTCTCCAAAACAAAGGGGAACTCAACAAATGCATAACTAATTCAGCCAAATCTGAGCACAGAACCCTAAGCAGATAACAAGAGAAACACATAATGCATATGGACAGAATGAATAACGCTCAAAGGAAGAATCCAGCCACAACTTTTCAGCCTCAGGAGTTTACAGGCACAAAAGCAGCAACGCTGTTGCCAAGACAAGAACAGCCACTGATATTTCCCATCCCAGGTGCACACAAAACATGCAGGAACAGCGAGGCACTTGTGTGCTTTGTATTTCAGAAAACATCAGCTGTGCTCAGATTGAGTTTCCACTGTTTGCAGTCCATACCCGCAGGAAGCTGAAAGGAAGAGAGTCCCAGAATGCTGCTCAGAATCACCTGCATTGCACACACAGCACAAATGAGAAGCATCCAAGGGAACTGATGCAATCTACCACAACATGGCAACAATCATATTCAATATAATACACCAAAATTTATATATATATATCTATTTTCAGGTAAAGCTACACCAGTTTAAAACCATCCATTAGAGGATTCTATCTGTGAATTAACCCCTACACTGCAAGAGAGATAGCCACTATAAGCATCCTAATGACAATAAAAGAAATGTGCAAATGCAGCAAAGTACATAATTATGCAGTGCCTACAACAGCATGGACACACCATAAACCAAATTTCCATACACAGAAAGCCACTGCTCTGGTCTCAGCTTCAAAAAAGAACAAAAAAAGTTCAAGGATGAAGTATTCCTAATTCTAGAATTCCCAATGTATCTCACAGGATGATTAGTACCTAATACCTCATAATCTACCACCAACCCCAAACTTTTCAAAATAGTTTCTCTTTTATAACAAAGTTTAAAAGATCTTCACTGGTACAAATGCTTTATTCTGTGTAAATACATGAATATGAACATGAATATGAATGTGGTTCTGTATTACAAAACAGTTCTGGAAGTAAATAATAAAGTAATTTTAGAAGCTTTAAGTAGCATCTGAAGTATTTACATAAGCCGGAATTCTGATTATCTGCAACACCAGCCCTTATATATCACTCCCTAAGTTAAGTGTTATTAATCTTCTTCTAAAGGACAATATTTCCACCATTTCTTCCTTTGTGTTTTTCTCTATTCCCCTGCATTTAGATCCTGATACTGTAACTTATTCTCAAGCTCACCTCTCAGAGATGTGCCACCACAGCAAACAACATACTGGGATTTTATCCCACCTGAGCAAATCCCTCAAAACAAACCATGCATCAGAATTAACATGACATGGGAAGTGTTAATATCACAATACTAGAAGGCAATTTTTTTCCTGATACCTGGGAAAGTGAAAAACAGGATAACATACTATTAAACAAAATTTTTCCAAGTAAGTCAAGTATACACAATGCTTGAGGTTTTAGGGGTTTTTGTTATAAAATTTATTTTAAGTTCTAATTCAAATATCCTAAGGTTTCCCAATTTTAATTTTTTAAAAATTTTTCTTAAATCACACTGTCAAGGCCTAACAGCTACAGCTTCAGTTGCAGCACTGGGAAGGCTACCTTTCACAATAGGTATAAAACAATAAAGTTAATTAACAGACTAGGATTCCACCAGCAAAACTGATGAAAAGCTGATAGAAAAATTTTTCTCATTGGAAACACTTAGGTAAGGAGCAATGACAGTGCCTGCTACCAACAATAATGAATCAGTGGAGGGAAGCTTACAAATTATACTAATTAGTAAGAAGCAGAGAAGAAAAATAAGAGCATCTTGGCAAAACTCCCACAAGCAAAGGCACCCAGTCGAGGCCTCACCATTTTCTGTGTCTCTCAAAGGAGGACCCAGCAGTCCATACCCACAGTTCTGACCTGTGAAATTAGAGCCGACCAGCAAACACCCGATTTCCTACAGCAATTTTTTAAACTAAAAAGAAACCAGTGTGACCAATTTGTTGCAAACAATGGCCAAGCATGGTTACATCCACATAGACTGAAGCAACTTTAGGTTAAATACACACTGAATCCATCTCTGGCAGGGCAGGTGAGTGCTCTGCTTACAACGACATCTATTACTTACTTCTGAAAGCACCACAACTGCCCACATGAGATTTATATTCTTCTACACATAAAAAGAGACTCAGAGCAATTTTCTTAACCTCTCATGTAACTGCAAAATTTGTCCATCCTTCCAGTAAAATGTGCACTAAAACACAGAGTTTTACTAAGTTTTAGTACTATGTTCATTCAATCAGCATGTTCTGCCTCATTCAGATTTCACCTCAAATCAGAAAAGAAAATGCCAGAATGCTCCTGACAGGAAAATATGATTTGGTTAAACAGCTCAAGATTTTCCAAGTGAATGTAAACTTTGAAAAAGACACTCATTTTTTAGTGAAAATCATTATTATTGTTTTGAAAATTTCTTCATTCCTACAAGTATCATTAAATATTTTTTTTGTGTCAAACAACCACAAATATTCAACCATTCTGGAGGCAGAACTGGAATGCAAGGGGGCTTATATAACAGCCTTTTTGGGGGACAAAAATTAGGCTCTTACAATGCAGTTTCTTTTGTATTTAATAGAAGCCCACTTCCTCACTAATTGTCACTGGTTCTGTGACCGAAAACTGCAATTAGTTACACTTCATGACACACACATGAATCCTTTTGTGGTTATGTTATTCAACCTGAACATTAATAGCAGGACTATTATAAATTCTACAGGAATTGCATCACCATGCCTATTTTATTACACCATTTGTGGCAAGAGACAGTTAAACGCTGTGCATCCTTTAAATATATTATTCTAGTTGGGAAAATAGTTTGTCTACCAGATGAATTAAAGAAGCCAAAAAACCAAAAACCAAATAAGACTACAATTTAATTTGTACAAACAGTACTTAATTTTTAAGACAACGTAAAATATGAAAAAAATGCATTACTAATACTGTCTTATTTTCAAATAGACCTCAGTCACAAACAAGTTTCACTAGAAAAATAAAACTGACAGCAGAAAAAAACAAACAAAGGAAAATAATTTTCATTAGTTCAAATGAAACTAACCAGGGCTACCAGCAGTAAAAACCTAACTTCTTTTAAATTCCAAAATGAATCTCCTCTCCTGACCTTTATAGAGCTCAAGATGCATACGTACATAGAATAAACAAAATAATTTGAAAGCAAATTCACTGAGCACACCTGACCTTTGAAACAGCACAGATAATTTTAATCAGATTTGCACAATGTTAGTCTGTCTCAGGTTCCCTGTAGTAACACAAAGATGACAAAACTACTTAAGGAAAATAAAAGACAATATTTCACCAAAATAAAACCATCTTTAAATATTTTTTTAAAATATTCCTAAGAGTCTCAGATTCAGAAAGATTCCTCCGAAATTCTACGCCCTCAATATCCAGCTAAGGTGCATAACTTGGCTCTGAAGAGAAAAGCCCTTTCTGCCAGTTATGCATGTTTCTGCCTCAGTTGAGCTGAAGAGCTGACATCTAAAAGAAAAAAAAAAGCAATTTATAGAAACATTTTAAAAATCAGATTTTGTAGGAGTGGCCTGTAGCTGCCTCCTTGATCACCTAGCATGCAGTGGCTGCTTAAAGCTTCTCAGTTACATTGATTATCTTAGATTTTTCAGAGCTAATGGCTAAAAAATACCAAGGTCTGCAGCATAAATAACCTGACAAGCAGCACTGACTAGTAAAAAATGTCTAGTTCCAAAGAGTAGAAGTTCTCAGAAATATACAGAAATGAGCCTTGGCTGAACTCGTTGACAGCACGTTCCTCTGTGGAAGGACAGATGTTCCATCAGGAGTTAAACAGCATTTACAGCAACCAAAGCTGACCATTGCTACTAAGGCTTGGAAAAACCAAGGAAAGAAACCTTATCCTTTATCCAAGCTCCAAAGGAGCTCACTGCAAGTGGTTCTGTTACTTGTGCCTGATGAAATGAGAATAATTAGCACGAGGAGTTGAAAGCCCTGTTTAGGTTCACAGCATTCAACCTCCATCAAATTAGAATTTCCATGCCAACAGTAATAAGAAGGTTCTGCCCAAGCTGGAAAAGACAGCATGAGAGTAAAATGGAACTAAACGAAGACACTTTAAAAGCTGAAGTTTGGCTCGGGTACTTTCGAGAAAAAACAACATTGAGCAGGACAGAGATCCTCATTAATTACGTATTTACCCAGTTGAGGGATGCGATAGGACAACATAGCTTTGTCAAATAATGCACTTTATCTAACAGCACCAGTCCAAATTACTCCTGGCCTAGTGGCTTTTAAAGCTTCACTTCTTAGTATTTACAGAGAGATGTTCAGTTTAATAAACCACTTAGATAACAGAACAGCTGGAAAGGAAACATAAAGTAAATACTATTAACTACATGAATTTTTAAGTATTCATGGCTCATAAATGAATTTTCTATATTGGCTGTTTCCTTGTAGAACCAGCACTACCCTTGTAATTCTTACGAACAGCAAAGTGAGTCAAATGTGTTTCTAAGGAATTTGATCCCCTCACCCACACTTGGATCATTGAGAGCAAACCCAGTACTATTTGACGTGGCCTCTGAGTAAGGAAGAGAACAGCGTTCTGAACACCAGCTTTGCTGAGAGCTAATACGTGTTGAGGTGGGATCATGAACAACACAGCTCTCCAGAACAGCATTCCTCCATTTGTGTGTCACTGATTCATTCTCTGAAACTGCTGCAGGCCAGCCAAACCTTTCAGATCATGGCAACAACCACATTCCTCTTCTGCCCCACTGTTTTGGTCTTTTTCTCTCTCCTTTGCTCACAGAGAATTTTACAGCTTGTCTTTTGCAACAGCTATCTGATATCCTCATCTTTTCCTATTAAGGAGTTTAATTTATTCAGCTTATCAGGAAGGCTGAGAAGGGAACTGATCACTGTGTACAGACACTGGCACAGTCAGTCAGGGTGAAGCATCCTGACCTTGCAAACAGAGTCACAGAGGCCCTGGCACCTGGAAATAAATCCACACCGAAAGCAATGGGTGGTTCCTTACAATATTGGCAAATATTGTTGATAATTGCATCATTCAGTCTCAACACACAATAGAACACGTTACAATGTGTTATAATAACTATAAAACATTTAGAAATAATGTAGAATGATTTTATCTTTTCTAATGCTGCCTTTGTAGTCCTATTTTCAATATACAATGAATGCTCACACACATGATCAAAAACTAACATTACATTAGAAAAAGAAAAAACAGCTGCCAAATGGAATAGAAGTCTTAGTTTCATATTTTCCTTTCAAATTTTAAAGCAATTTTTTACATCTTCAGGCAAACAAAAACCTTTAAAAAAACTTGCTTTCCTGAGAAAGTAATTTTCATTTATTTGACTATCCTATCAAAATATCTATACTAAAATGCACTGTTTTGTCTAACCTTCGAGTACCTCAAATTGTATCCTGAGTAAGATTCTCTGCACTGTTTAGCTTCAATATCCAACACCTCTAAATCTTTCCTGATTTAAATCCTCTGGTAAAACTTCAAACACTAATCCTGATTTTTGTTACAAAGTTGCAGACAAGCAGCTATTCCCACCCCATATGTTTTTATTATCCCACACAGAACAGGTGCATTGCTACAGTCAGACTGCCAAGTCCGTAATTTCCCTTTCCCAGTTCAGTCCATGGTGGAACAACTCACGATAACTACATTTATAAAAACTTCTTATGTATATCATATAAATATTTCACTACCAATATTTCACTAGATTTTAGGCAGATAACCAGCCTTCCACCAGTCTGTAGTGATAACTGAACCAAACACTTTAGTTGACAACAGTTTGCAGCAACACACAAACAGGCACAGTAGTTTGACAAGCAACATCACTGCAGCTTAAATCCAACTCCTATCAAGGCTTGGAGATCAATGGAAGCTGAAGTCCAGGGTCGTAAAATTTTCTAGAAAAATATTAGGTAGACCATTAGGTCTTCATTCGAGCTCTGTTTGTCTGCATTTTGATTTTTCTATAAATTTGTGAACCTATCCATATTTTTAAACAAGACTACACATTTTTTTCAGCAAAACATCTGCCTAATCAAAAATAACACTTAAAGACTCATAAAGCCCAGATTTAGGCAAGCTCCCTTCTGTCCTTCCCCTCTCTCTTTCCAATATTGAATGTTTTAAAAACAAATTTCACCTGAAAATTTCTCTGCAATGAACCAAATTTCGCTCTTCTGAAATAGAATTCATCACAACCATATAATTCTTAAATATTTAATAACACAACATACACTAAAAAGAGACTGAAAGTCTGAAATCATTAGGAGATGTCCCAGCACAAGAAATAAAAAGAAGACATACATTTCTCTGCAAGTGTAATTTCAAAGTCATTTCACAGAGGGATCTAAAGCCTGTCAGCTTGGTTGCTCTGCTACTGTGCATTAAACAAGCAAGTAATGAAGCTACTGGTTTTTGATTCATGGAAATGCCAAAAAGATCATGGATAAAGTATACAAAATTAATGATTTTTCCTTTTTTCACTTTTTGTTTGTTTGTTTTTGAAAGGGGAGTATCATGAAGGTAGCAAAAGTCAGGTGAAGCATCAAAATGTGCAAAATAGTGACAACAGACAACAACAAAATCAAGCACCTCTTCATTTTAGTGACCATTTAGATAAACATTACTGCATTAATGTTATTTAAAAGCTATTTCAAAATCCAAAGTCCCTATGAAACACTTTACTTCCTACCAGTTTAAGGAATCATTATTTTGTTTTCACTAACAGAACACTGATGCTCGTTCCTAATGCCAGCTAAATGCAAATTTGCGCCTCATGTGTTACCTACTGCTTTCGAACAGACCTTCATTATCTCTTAGTTCTCAGTTAAGACTCATGCACAAATCCAGGAAAACAGTTTAGAAGGTACTTAATTTTCAGTATTTGCATAATAACACTGAACAGAATAAATAATATGCATACTTAGTGCCAAGCATCAGCACTCTGCCAATTTAAAGCCTTATTCTTTAACATTTCAGAAGTAATTTTGAAAGCAAATGAAATGACATATATAAAGTATTCCAAGAAGTCAGTATGTAATGACTTCTGAACAACAAAACACCTGCCAAGGCCAATACCTACCTGACACATCAGATTTTAGTGACTTAAGAGCTTGCTAAATCTCTGCAAACGTTAATGCTAAAAAACCTTTACATTCGGAAGAATTGATATAAATGTTTTTGACTATTCATGCAGTAAGACAGAGCATTATTTTGATAAAGTAACAGACATCACTGCAGTGCCAATACAGAAATCCTGTACTTTGGAGTGTCTACAAATGTGAAGCAGACAAATGCAGCTGTTGTTATGTGTTACAATGCAAATCTGATGAGCTACACTGGGAATATTCATTACTGCAGTGCAAATTGATGAGAGGAGAAGCACATCGTCTGAATAAAATAAAAAGGTTTATTTACATCTCACAATTAGGACATTTTCTTTAGTATTGTCCAAAAGATTGAAACCAGAGTTATGTCCCAAGACCTCTCTATAATTTTTCAAGTTTGCTATTAGAATAGCCACACCACTTCCAAAAGGAGTGGGCCTTTAGAAGCACCTTATAAATTTGAAAAATTCTACCCTGTTACTGTAACAATCCACAGGGAGCTGTGCAAACACCTGCTCCCCTCTTCAGGCACTCTCAGCCCTCCCACCCTGGCACATCTCCCTCAGGGATTACAGTCTCAGGAACCTCCACCCTAGGGCCTTTTATGGCTTGGGATTCCCACCACAATCGAAGCACTGGTGGAGGAGAGCTCTTCCAACAACTTTCCAATCTGTTCCTTGTAGGAATACAGTTAGCAGACTGTCTTGAAATTTAAAGGAAGGGAGGAGGAAATAGCCTTAATTAAGGGCTTCTGCAGAAACTCTTTCAACAGCTGAGTCACTGAGAGAAGAAGTGAAACCTAATTGCACAGTCCCCAAAAACACTGCACGGACACGGAGCGTGCTGGGTTAGTCATAATCAGGGCCAGATCCAGCCCTCCGTCAATCGCATTCAAGTTCCATTTTTACCAGTAAAGCTTTCTAAAGGCTGATTATGAAGCTGCTTTTTTCATACAACCCAATTTTATCTGTAGTTTTTTGCATGCACATTATTATGTGGAGAGGTAACTCCTTCACTACAAAAACTCATGAAAAAGTGAAAGGCTTCAAATTCTGACCCTGATCATTTACAACAGATACTCAGGACTATCCTGCAGCTTTAGGGACAATCATATTTTCCTCTCTGGTACCCAAAGGAATCCAGCAGGCATTTTATCAGCAAACAAAACAAACAAAGATTGGGTTAGGCCTTAAAAATAAATTCATTAAAAACCAAACAAGCAAACAAAAAAACACAATTCCATCTGCATTTGAACACTGCACTCAGAAAACATGAGTTATAAACTACAAGGATGCATAAGGAACACATTGCACCAAACATATCTAAGAGTTTTATTTGATAAATTACTGGTGGAGTAGAGAAAGACAAGAAGAATGAATGTAATTTATTAAGACTTTCTTTAAAGCGTCCATCTCCCCCTAGAGCTTATGGAAATAACAAAGCAACAGAACCATGTAGCCCTGTAAGAATAACTTAAATCTAAGTGAGAGAAAAATCTATAGGAAGGCAAAAAAGACATTTGAGATATTATTTTAATAAGGAGAAAATATGTATGATACTGGTGAACTTAAATTGATGCACAAAACAAAACCCTGCCTACACAGCATCAAAATATTTGAAAGTAGTCAATTTGCATTTTGTAATCATTCTCCTATTAGGATCTGAGCTACAGAAGTCAACATTTTTCTTGGAGATTTAATATATCAATATTTGGCCCTCTGTAGTAAGCCTGGCAAATTTGTCTGAAGCTGTCCATTTACACACTAAAGACATTCTATACACAAATCAGTTGACAAAGTTGGAAAGTGACAATATTTTTAACCTTTGCAGAAATAGGCAAAATTATAAATATATGAAATAATATAAATAAATGTAATTGACATAATTGAAGCTGCAGATACTGGAGAAGAAAGAATGACTGACATGTATAAAACTGAATAATTCAATTTACTGCAAATTCACAAAAGGTTTCATGTGACAGATGACAAAACGAATGAGAGGATTATACACTGTAACTATAAAAAGGCAAATCCTATAAAGTACATACACAGTTCTAATATGCAAGACAAGTGGATAATCCCATGTTCAACGTTAAGTTATATGAGTTGACCCATTGTTTCCAACAGCATCTCTATATCCTCCAATTTTCCCAGCATGTAAAAGTATTAACTTGGTCACCAGCAAAGTCAATGGAAACTGCAAATATACAGTACAAAGGCTGTCAAAATAAAATATTTTACTGTGACTAGAGGCTTTGTGTAACACACGCTTCTCACTGCACTCTAAGACTGAGACATAAACCATAACAAAGAAAACAAAATTATAAGAAGCTGAATAAAACCATCTGAAAAATGGATTCAAATAAATGTTTAATAAATACATGAATGAAAACAAGTAGGCTCCACAGCTTTACATATTGCTGCCTTAATTCTTCTAAATTTTCTCAATACTACAATACCAATTAAATTAGCGTTATTATAATAGCATATTTTGAAGAGATTGAATTAGAACTTGCATTAGAACTGCTATACTTGCAAATGCAGCAGCTCCCATTGAATGAAACTAGCAGCACCTCTGATGAAATGCCTCACAAGGGAAAAAAAACGAGCTGAAAGAAATAAACTAAAGGTTTCATAGTAAGCAGTGGAACTGACAAGCAAACTAAACTCAGCTTTTGCCAGCACTCTGCCTAACACAGGAAAAAAGCAGTGTGTGTAGAATTTTTCAGCACACGGAATGAAGCTTTAAAGATAGGAACAGTACTCTGCTGTCATTCAAAGATTTAAAACTATTCAGAATGTCTAAAAGTGCATTTTAAGGGAAATGTGAAAGCAGGTTATGAAATCAGAGGGCCTGCTATTTATTGGAGAGAAGAGACGTCTTGTCCTGAGGAAAAAGGCAAAACACTTAATGCCAGTTTTCCATTAGACATTTCAGTGATTCAATTTAAAATTAAGATTTTAGCACATGCTCTGTCTTATTTGAAACACCAACATCCACCATTCAAAAATTAAATACTTAGAAAACTGCTTACGAGTGACATATCATGCAATTTGTTCTTTGAACTGGACTTTGTATTTTCCTCTTTTTAATACTGTTAAATCATGTAAGATTTTTAATTACACTACACCCCCCCCCCCAAAAAAAAATAATTTAAATCTAAAATATTTTTTGTCTCAAAACAACTTCAAGCTGAAAATCCAAGACA
>VZTZ01032677.1:1574568-1633247 GCA_013400955.1 Drymodes brunneopygia | reverse complement strand
GGGGGCGGCGGGCGCGGAGGGCGTGGGGGCGGCCCCGCCTCAGGGAGCGGGGGCAGCGCTGCCCTCGGGCTCCCCCTCAGCGCCCGCCGCCCGCTCCTGCCGCTGGAACGACCCGCAGTGGGGACGGGCACAAGGAAGGAGAAATTAACACAAAATGGAGACTTACAGTCCCGCTGTGACACGCCTGCGCGGCCCCGCCTGTGGCAGCGCAGGGCCAGGGGGCGGGGTCGCTGCCCTATCAGGGCCCGCCGGGACGATGGGTGTAGGGCTGTGGTGGCTGGGTGCTGTGGGCGATTTTCGTACCGGTTGCCGGTTTTCCAGCTATCGCCGGNGAAACTAGCAGCACCTCTGATGAAATGCCTCACAAGGGAAAAAAAACGAGCTGAAAGAAATAAACTAAAGGTTTCATAGTAAGCAGTGGAACTGACAAGCAAACTAAACTCAGCTTTTGCCAGCACTCTGCCTAACACAGGAAAAAAGCAGTGTGTGTAGAATTTTTCAGCACACGGAATGAAGCTTTAAAGATAGGAACAGTACTCTGCTGTCATTCAAAGATTTAAAACTATTCAGAATGTCTAAAAGCGCATTTTAAGGGAAATGTGAAAGCAGGTTATGAAATCAGAGGGCCTGCTATTTATTGGAGAGGAGATGTCTTGTCCTGAGGAAAAAGGCAAAACACTTAATGCCAGTTTTCCATTAGACATTTCAGTGATTCAATTTAAAATTAAGATTTTAGCACATGCTCTGTCTTATTTGAATCACCAACATCCACCATTCAAAAATTAAATACTTAGAAAACTGCTTACGAGTGACATATCATGCAATTTGTTCTTTGAACTGGACTTTGTATTTTCCTCTTTTTAATACTGTTAAATCATGTAAGATTTTTAATTACACTACACCCCCCCCCCCAAAAAAAAATAATTTAAATCTAAAATATTTTTTGTCTCAAAACAACTTCCAGCTGAAAATCCAAGCTCACATTTTAGGTTCCAGCCTAGAACCAAGAACAAGAGGACTATTTTGGGGAGGGGGTAGGGAGTTGGGCTCTTTGTTGTCCTTCATCTTGATTTCAATAATTTCTTAAATGAGTTACTAGGAATCTGCAATATGAAACTATTCCTTGGACACATGGTATCCTTGGAAAAACATAGCTACCTTTGTCCTGTGTATGGTATTGTCACCCAGCCTACTCATGTTCAGCTAAAATCATTTAGGAACTGGTATTAAAGCACTTGATCGATCACTTCGACAAAGCACGTAAGGCTTCTGAAACGGGTTTAAGCGCTACTGCCTTACACAGAAATTCAAACTTAAGCGATTGCTCAGTCTCAGTGATCCAAGCATGGGCTGGCTGTTGCAATGACTGCCTTGCGTTTGCTGGAGCGTGGGAATTACGGTCTCTGCTATAACACACCGTAATTCTGCCGCTCACCGAGGGCCCACAGCAGCACTCACGAGGGGCAAATAAAATACTTTTAATTAACGCGAAACGTCCCCACGAGGGTGTTTCAGTATNAGGAGGATCGTGAGGGGAGCGGCTCCTGGGCCGCGGTGGCCGCCCCTCAGGCGCCGGCCCCCGGAGATGAGGGATAACCGGGGAGTGCCGGAGCACCGAGCTCAGGGCCAGCCGTGCCCGGGGTGAGCCCGCAGGGAAAAGCCTCACAAATCGTGTGGACACTTCCCTTGGCAATAGTAGCTCACACCATTACAGGTGGAGAAATTAATGTTACAGTGTGTGCTGCGCTTGTGCTGCTGCCCTGCGTATCTGGTTTGGACCCTGCTGGAGACAAGAGTTGCGATGCTACCGTCCTTTTTTGCTCTCGTGTTGCCTCAATTTTTAATTCTATGTAGCAACAGTGAGACTGTCACTGTGCTTCGGTGCAGGCAGTGTTGTCCCTGCTGAATTCCCTGGCACAGACATGGATGCTGGAGCTCCTTCAGTTCAGTATTGGAGTCATACAGGGCTTTCTGTAGCAGCAACTCCTTCCAGGGCAGCACATCCAGCACCATCATCAGCTTCTGCCATTAAGTATTTCTCCTTCCACCCTTTTCCTGAAGGAATAAAGCATGGTTAGTGCCTTGCTTTCATTATTTGGACTGAGGTTTTTTTGATGAAGACAAGATCTTAGAGCAGAAAGCCAGGTTTCTACTGGGAGTTTGGTTTGTAGAGAGTTCGGTTTGGTACCGAAGAAAGCTCTATTACACAGCTACTTTTGTGTATATCCACTGTAGGGGAGTGAAGTTCCTGAACGTTACTGTTAGTCCAGCACTTCGAGCAATCAGAGGTGCTGGGCTCAAGCCCAAACCTTGAACTTTATTTTATACTAAAGAACATTAGTATGAAAGATAGGTTTGATGTATTTGCTGGAGCCAGTAGCACTGAGAATTAATGCAAGACACTCTTACTGCTATATTCATGAACACTGCCACAAATAATGACCAATACTCCAGTTATCATAGTTTATCCTGTAAACTCACATTGAAGACGTTGTCACCAATGCATGAATGTGATATCAAGTGTCATTGCTACTTAATGCCAATAGAACACCAAGATTGCCATTTGATGCCACTGCTGTGCATAATTCCTCAGTATCTGTACTTCTGTACAGCAAAGTCCCTTGTCTAATCCCAAAAATCACTCTGTGCTGAAGTGACAGCATCAATTCCCCCTGCTGTTACACATTTTGTCAGCCCTTTGTGACACTGCACAGCAACAGGTCCCTTGGGACATTTGTCTGCAAAGCTACCCTAGATATGTCCCTTTTACAGTGTGTACGCCTGTCTTCTAGGATTATGCAATTGAGGATCTCGTAGTGGCTGCTCCTCCTGTTTGCACTTGATCCTCAGAAACATCCTGGCCACTCATTTTGTTTACAAACACAGTGGGAGTAGTTCCCTTATCTAGTACAAGTGAAGTATTTTGCCATCACAGGGTCACTTTCTTTCTAAATGATCTTATTTTTCCCTTCCTGACATGTTTCACTGTCATTAATTGTTAAGGAGACCATATCATTAGTAAAAGCAAAGACCATCAGACTTGTATGTGGACAATTTCACTGCCATTTGCTGATGGAATTCCAGATGTGCCCATCACACCCTGATGAAAATACACTCCTTTTATGTGAGTTGTCCCTTGTTGACTCATATTTTTTAAAAGGATTCAAAAACATTTCCTCTTTTAAGGTTGGCAAGAAAAGATAAAAATTTAAGACAGTTTTGTTGTTCCAAGCACACACTCTTGATACTGTGAAAACACTGTACTGAAGTATATGCTGAAAAAGCAGACACTTCAGTAAAGCAGCACATCAGAAAATCTGCTTAAATATGTCACAAAGCTTTAAAACCTACAAAAAAACCCACAAACAAACAACCCTGAATGTTATTCAACGCTGTTGAAAACAAAGTGCAAATTCTAATCTTTTTGAATAGCTCTAGACATAATTCTCCACCTCTAACTCTGCAACCTCTGTCTGTAACCAGAGATTATGTGTTATGTAAGTACTTGCAACTGCTAAAATATGAGAGAGACACACAAAGAGGTGGGCTACTGCTATATCAGAAGCCTTGGCTTACCAAAAAAACGGCTTTAATATTCTATTATTAACAGAGAAATAAAATACATAAGCAGAAGTGGAGTGTGTTTCTAGATAATCTGCTTCTAACATTCAGCTGAGCATGAAATCTCTTGAAGAAAAGCCTGATAGAGATCCCAGGAAAAGATTCCTTTAGCAAACTGCTGCTTCTTTGTTCAATGGGGCAGTTCACTTTGTTCCTTTATGCTGAGCTACTTTATACTTATTCAGAAAGTATTTTTCCTCCCTCTAATCCTAAGAGGAGCACAAGCCCTTAATATCTTGACTTTGCCAATTTCACAGTTTCAGTAAGTCAAGTCCTTATAAAAGGTGTTTTACCTGCAAAAAACACGTGAGAATCTCTCTTCTTCTTTGATGCATGGGAATTGTACTTTTTTTTCCGTGAATTCTATGGCTTCCAATATGAGACTATCTTAAATAATATTCAATTACAAGCCTTAGATTTGTGATGTTACAGAGCATGTATTTTCAAACAAACTTTCCATTGTCTTTTGCCTCAATATTTGTTGGGTATGCAAGAAGTAGGAACATAGTAGTTCTGAAAAAGTAAAAATTATATAAGTAAATGAAAATCCTGCAATTTTGTCATATAACAAGATGATTCTTCTCATGGTCTCTTTCTGCTAGGTTGTGCAATTTAAAGTGTGCGTTTACTTCTTATTTTTTGTGAAATGATACAATTCTCAATCCAAAAGCTTCTGTGAGGTCTTAGTGTATAGCCTCAGCAAACTGTCATAGAATTTTTTAAAGGAGCTTTCACTCTTTTCTTTCTTTAATATTAAATTCTAAAGCTGTCTTTTGTTGGTTTTATTTAGATGGGTCACAGCAATTGTAATGTGTTGGATTAGCACTGTTCTAAGGAGGCTGGGCCCTGGGCTTTCATACACAGTTTCACTTTCACAGCAACTTCTTTATCACCGTGATGCAGGTTTGCTCTCACTAAGAATTTTCTTCAAGCCACAATGTATTTTCCACTGGTCAACTCATCAGCTGCTTAAGACCAACTGGCTGTTCCTTCTAACTTGCTTTTAGTCATTTCTCTTTTCCTCAAAACCAGAAACAAATTCATGTTTCTGGCAGAGTAACAATGATACTGCATCGAACCAAAACAGCCCCTCTGTGAAGCCAGTCATTCATTCTTCTCTGTAGCTTGTCACCACCAGATGTCTGCTGAGTTTACGCCCTGTGCATTTCCCATAGCTGCACCCACAAGGCATCCACAAATGACTCTGAATTTTCAATAATAGCACCACATCCTTTTTTGAACCCTCCGCTTCCCTACCTCAGCAGCTGCAGCTGACCACAGAACTGCAGCCTCTCTTTGTGTTAGGTGTTGTACTCTCTGGAGCGAAGAACTCTACAAACAGCGCAAGTAAGATTGCTTTTATTTTCCAAAAAAGTTTCATCACTCAGGGTTTTGGGAAGTGAGTTTCGCACAGAAAGCAATGAGAAATATTCTACATCCAAAACAGGAAAACATTTCTGGGTTTATATCACCAAATAAAGTAAAGAATGTTCTGGTTTCCCATAAGAAACACTGGCAGTGAAACCGACCCCTGCCAATAATGAAGCACATCTGAAGGATGACTCAAAGCTCTAAGCTCGAGGAGTGGGAGCACATTTCCCTCCTGAAATCAGCACTCACTGAACTCACCAGCAGTAGGTGCAATTAGCTGTGTCCAATTTACATCTGGAGCACAAGGAACCAGCTTTCACAGCACGCTTAAAACGGCAAACACAACAAGCTGGGATTTGTGAACACAATGCACAGTTTCTCAGTTCAATGGGAAACTTTACAAAATGTATGTGCAAGGTATAATTATAGCATGCCACAAATGAAATTTCAAAAGCATAATTGAAACAACACTCATATCTTGGAAAAAGAAGCTGGTTAATTGTTGTAGGTTCACAGATGTGTCACAGCACACAATACAATTAATAAAATATAAACACCAATTTTCAAATCAACACAGCTTGATAATTTGAATTCAAATTTTAAGAACAGCAAAAAACCAAAAAAAACACCACAAGTCTTTCTTTCATCTGTTTCCTTTTTCTCTGTGCTCTCTGTGGCCATTGAGACTAGTAGGAAACCAGCCAATTTAGTCAGAAAACTTTGCAGCATAGCAGGGAGTTCCATTTGTCATTGCATGCAAAGCAGCTGTCTCCATCAAGAATGAAGTTAATCAGTACAGAGTAAATAAATCAGGTAATTCTTTAGATTGTTAATATTGTACTTTTGAATGAAGACCAATCTTTGTCTCCTGATGTTGGAAAACTTCTCTTTCAAGTAAATCAATTTGGAAACCAAGGAGCAGTGAAATTCCTTAATGTATTTTTTACCCAAATATTGTTGGTAACTGAAGATACTCAGTTTACACAAGGGACACAGAGTGTTGAAATTGTAAGAGTAAAAGGCAGAAAAGCAAACAGGTTTATACACAAAGACTTCAGTATTTACTCTTATGATCACTGGTCACTACTTGTTTCGAAAAGCAACAATAAAGTTTTTCACTTTGTTTCAGGTTTTATGTTAATTCTTTCTGCAATGAAAAAAAAGATGATCTGTGCTCCCTACTTAACTAAAGGAGCAACAAAACCTTGAGAGCATTTTAATATAGAAAAAACTGGATCTTTATCACAAAAAAAAAAGCAAGGAAGCTTTCATGTACAACAGAAAAATCATTTAACCTTCAAAATCTGCTAGGCAATTTTGTGAGCAACCAGGGCAACTAAAACACATATTACAATAATTAAATATGAAAGAAAAGGTTGAGCCTCACATATGTTATCTACAGAAGTTGTTAGACAATAGATGGGAATGTTAATGCAAAGAATATTCATATTGTGATACTATCAAGGGCATACATCAAAGTGGAATACATTTTTGCAAAATCAAGGGAAAATTGCTTTTGTTTTGGCACTTGGTTTGACATGTCATGTCAAAAGAAATTATAAAATACTTTCAAGATATACTGAGTATATTACTTTTAAACTATTGTGTTTTACTAGGAAGGAAGAAGCAAAAGGCAGGAAAGTTGCAGGACACACACAGCGCTTAAAGCAGCACAGGTAAGCACGGTTACAGTCTTTGGTCTTTGGCAAACTAGGCCTAGTCTTACAGACAAGCTCAGGGTGAGAATATGGTTCATATGGATTCACAGAACTTACATAAAATTCTAAATTGTGTACATGAAGGGGTTTCATTTTGAGAAGCTTGAAACTATCTTTTCCTTCTGAGGATTTCGTAAGTTGATTTAGAGCTCTGTTTTACAGAGAAAAAGGGACTAAATTTCTCTTGTAAGCATCTCACTGGAAGTAAACAAAACCAATCAGAGGTTTGATCAAATGTACTTTAAATTGGTTGATGGACTAATGTTGAAGGGCTCAGTATAGCTATGGAATAATTTTTCTGAAATTTCCATATGTCAGTGACACAATGTCATTTAAGGACTTTTTTGTCTAAATCACATAAAACCAGTTTAAATCAGTTATTGTTTTTTATCAAATTCTGCTGGCCTATCTTAGAGCTTGTCCTTTGAATCCATAGATTACCTGAAGGAAATTTGCCTTGAGAACAGTATGATAAAGTATTGACAAAAATGTAACTTATCCTTTGACAATTCTTATACTTGTGAAAACATTCAGTGGTTGGAACAGCTGTGCCAGCAGCTACCTAAATGCAGTTGCAATCTTGACTCGACCACAGAAAACTGAGAAAGCTGAAGAGTTTCCACAATCCTGATAGCTTAAATATTTTGTGTTTTCCTTTTTATACTCTATTTTGAGTAGGTAAGGGATATTCTGATATTTTTAGATTTATTTTTGTTTGGTTGCTCTGGAAAATGCTTTTTTCAGAGGGAAGAATGCGTTTGAAAGTGACTGTAGGTTTCATTAACTGGTTCTGCACATACCTCTGTGGGCACCTATGCAGTCAGCAAAGGAGAGGAGCTAGAAAACACAGGAACAAGTTTTAAACTGTTCTAAAATTCTCTTTCATAGTAATTTTTATTGCAGCACAGTCTGACCTTTTAAGTCATAAGGAACTGATATAATTACAGTACTTTTGGTAAATGGGAGTCATCAAACCACTGTTCCTCAAGATCATTCGGAACAGTTGCAAGGACAGTTGATCTGTGGAGCTGCTGGGGAAGGAGTGCACAGAGTGGCACAGTCTGTCCCTGGTCCCGTGCCACGCTGCCCATGTCAGATAAGGCACTGGGAACAGCTGAGAACAGGGGTCCTCCCCTGCCCTGTATATATACTGTATATATAGCTGTCTCTATAAATCTTGTGTCATTGCTAGGAGGGCAAGAGTGAGCCCCCACAATGGAAATGACACAGCACAAATACCCAGTGAAAATACGAACCTGATGTGAGTTCTGCAAGAGGAAGCTTCACACCAGGTATCGCAATTATGATTCGGACATTACGAAACTTGGGTTTGGTGCCATTTCTTAACCAATATGAATCACAAATATGGCCTGAAAAATTCTTTATTTGGCTGCTGTAGCCAAACAGTTTTCTCAACTACTGTTCAGAATGCATCAAAACTATTACTTTAGACATTAACTAGGTGTCAGTATGCTTTTTGTTTGCTGACATTGGTTTAGGATCACTAGTAATTTGGGTAATATGTCTTCTTGTTTATATCTGGGAGAAATGTCTTACATTTCTTTCAATAAGAAACTCATGGAGTTTTGAATAGGTGTTCCTTGACTAACAGAAGACTGTGGCCAGTTTTCTCTGGCATTAATCTGGGTATATAGTCTGCAAGTAGGGAAGGCAGCACTAGAAGCAGGCATGGCCCTGTGCAAAGACTGACAATAATTCACAGCACTCAGGTTCACAGTCTCAGCACGGTCTTGTGACTGTATTCTCACCTGTACCCCCTTTGGGGAAAGGAAAGCATTCCAAACTGGGGTATCAGTAAGGTGCCACCACCGCTGGTTGGAGAGAGGGAGAATCTAAAGGGGTCTGGGTTTATTGGTGATTCACAGTCAGTAACTGAAGGGTTTCTCCCTCATCAGTACTCTGTGGCCGTGGCTGCTGTGTGCTCCCTAGCAAGGGTTTAGAAGTGAGCCAAACCAGCTGAGACTAACCTTATAAAAATACAAGCTGCATGAATGAATCAAAAGCTATATCGCTAAATTCCAGGGGAAGACCAAGATATTTCAGGTTTCAAATCAGTCCTTTATAAGCCTCCCTACTGGATTCATTATGAAGCCGCCTGTGTTCTAGAACGTAATAATTCAATAGAGAAACGCAAAGGTCTTTAAACTGTTATTTTGCTTTCATACCTTTTTTTAAAAAAAATATTAGAGTACAAAGCAAAACTGCATACCTATCACAAGAAACTTCTAAGCAAAGCAGAATTAGCATGAGAAGCAAATAGAGCAATACAGAGAAAAATGGCGCTACTGAAGAAACAGACAGTAGTATTAAGATCGCTTAGTTGGCAAGACAGCAAACCTGGACTGATTGCCAACAGAATGGCAACAAAAACGTTCAGATAAATTCCAGTCTCACAAACATGAGGCCACACAGGAACATTAAAATGCAATGTAGTGTGCTTCCCTAAATAAGTGGTGGGAAAAAATCCCTTTATTTTGGTAGAGGAGAATTTTATATTTGATAGAGGAGAATGACTATAAGCTATAGGCAGAATTTTACCCTAGAATGGCATTCCAGTCAGGCAGTGAGTAGGCAAAAAGGCTTGACTTAGCTGATATATTCTATGATTCCTATAAGATGGGGAAGGATTCTCTAGTCTTCACTCAGTCTCCAAAATGCACTCTCTGCTTAAAAGCAAAGCAGGACGCAGTTGGATCTGGTAACACCACAGCACAATACAATGGATAAATTGGGAAGAGGATATAGATAACAGGATATCTAGAAACTCAGTAAAACACTATTCCATCTTGCAGCTGCAGTGTTTGAAGGAGTGCAACCCTATCCTTGGGCACGGAGGTGAAATTATAACCAACTTACTGTGCTGAAACAGAAGGTTGCCATGTTTTTTCCAAATACCTACATTCTCAATTCTACCCTTTGCAATGATCTGCCTTCACAGGGAGCAGAATCTGGCTCTGGCTGCTCTAAAATTTTTATGTGATGTTTAATAAATGGCTCTTGGTTTCAGTCTCTTTTCCATAAGACATCATTTGAATTTTAATATATTTAGCATAAAATGTAAATCCTATCCCTATGCAGGTATTGTCCCTATTACAAAACTGCAGACATTCCACCTGAATGCTATGGGGGATTATACCTGAAGGATACTAAGATATGTAAATATTTGTACACTGACATCAACTTAAGCACTGCAGAAGAAATTTTCTTCTAAATCAAACAGAATCTGATGAAAAATTTCAAGATTTATAGTAAGTTCATATATTTGTACCTAGTCTTCAGTAAAATAAGCCAGTGAAAAAGATATCAGTGGAATATGAGGGATAAATTTGACGTGAGTTTTCATGTTAAATTCACGTTTAGCTTTTTGCATTTGTTTTGCACTTGGAATATGAGGAAGCCTTTTAAAGCCTGTATTGCAACTCACTTTAGAAAATCGCCCTTTTCTGAAATATCCAACACAGTCTCTCATGACTTACAAAAACCTGAAGAATTTCATGCAGGAAAGAGATTTTCATAATCTTGCACAATAGGAAGCACATTGTGTTCAGTATCTCATGTAACGAGCTGAGCCTAACACCCCAAGTGCAATGAGGGTTTTAACCTTGAAATCCCTACTCTGTTTCTGTAATCAAACATGGGTAGCATTAAATATCAGAGAATGGTTGTCAATGTGAAATTTTCCACTTACAAATAAACATACAATAAATGTAGTGGATAGTGCAATTTTACTGCACAGCTTAAGTTGTATCTGCTTTGTATTTAATGTTCAGTAAGATGCAATATGAATCTGCAAGAGATGGTTTGTAAGAGTTCACTTGCATCAGTTTCTCCCCTCTTTGCTTAGCAATGAGATATCTCACTCTCCAGACATGTGGAGGGATGTGAGGTGAAGAAATGATGGTCCAGAAGCAGAGCACAGTGTTTGATTTGAGGTTTTAAACATTATACCTGGGCAAAGAACCTGTGACAGAGACAGAGGAGCACCCAGCAGTGCAGCACTGTTCTGTTTCCACTCCCTCCCCTTATGGGAACAGAGAACCTCTGGCAGCTGCTGGGCTTGAAATTCAACAGTAGTGCATTGCCCCACTGGAGACAATTGTGGAGTTAAAGCTGCACAACAGTGGAAAAGTAGTGGGAATTCTGTTCATTTTTCATACATGTTTATTTGTTAATGGTGGAGGCCATCTTGATTGATCTACTTGTATAATGCTGCCATTTTGCAACAAACCTTTAGTAAATACTTAGGAATATTCATTCTATATTTAGTTGGGCCCAGTAATGTCTGTTTATTACTTTAATTATTCTTGGTATGAAAAGGCTTTTATATACTTAAGAAAGAAGACAAACAAATTGGAAAGTGTCCTGCTGGCACACCAACATTTGGGAAAGGATAAAGACAATACATCCTTAGACATTTATATTTATTTCCAAACTACAACCCAGCTAAGATATTTTATTCTGTGCAAACACTGGCAAGAGATCAATATAAACAAAATGATCCCGGATGAGCAGCTCCAGCTCATTGTAGGAGAAATACAGGCCATTTCTCCTGCAACTGCCTGTTTTAGCTATTGAACAATTGCTGGAATTTCTGACTTGAGAGTATCAGTTACTTTCCTATGAAGAATCTCGGAAGCGTGGAGTAAGTGACAGTGGAAAATTGTATACTATGATGATATAAATGATACAAAAAATCGTGGGGTTGAGAATTAATCTTTTATTCATAACTATAATTTTCATGCTGTTGCATCTCTATTTATCAGCCTTCATTGCATGTCAGTTTTCACATTCATTCTTTTGGTGCTACAGCTCTGAGCAGCTCTAGCCAGTAAGACAGATACTCAAGATCTCTATCTAAACTTTCATTTTCTAGAGCATAAGTTGAAACCAGATGGAATCTGAATTACAAAAGTACAGTAGTCTCAATCCATATTAATAACCTGCAAAACCAGACTGTTTTTGAAATGTAGTCTGCATATTGGCCTTTTATGTAGTGTCTGAAGGTCTTGTTTTATTTGTCATTATTGATTCTGAATGAAATAATTAAGATAGCTTTTACAATAAAAAAGCTACAGCTGGAGCCCTGATATTTACCACAAACTTTGGCCTTAGTGCAGTTAATATAGTGTCTTTTTTTTCCATGCAAACCTTAATTTTTAAGAAATTCAAAATTTCCATATCTATTGAGTTGGCAATAAGAAACCGTACAAAGAACTGGAAAGAGCGAGTACTTTCTTGTCATTGCTAATTGCACAAGAAAGCAAATTCCTTAAAAACTCGTGATGCAGCTTGAAGAACTACTCACACCCAATAAATTAAAGTCAGATGAGCAAAAGGTGCCAGTATTACTAGACCAGCCTTAAGTGCCAAGGCTGCAGCCACGCACTGCGCCACAGTCCCACCATAGCTTTCAGCGCGCTTGCAAACGTGTCAACATCAACTGCATGTCCTGCAGAATTACCTACAATTGGAAAGGCCCTAAATTTATATGATACTCCAGTTATCTACACAATTCAGGTTTCGATTCTGTGGAGTAATCATGGTTTAAAATACACTTGTGTACATGAACAGCCATACTGTGATAGTAGTCATAGCATAGCAGTAGTATTTTTAGGCATTTTAGTTAGACATTACCCCAAATTTCCAAACATAGAAACCTGTCTCCAGTCATGTCAACAATAAAAACTGAAGTCCTTCCAGTTTTCAATTAGGGTTGCATAATGTCACAATTTAAAGATGTTTTTATTATTTAGTGATAATTAATATTGTTTCAGTTTTTCTTTGAAGAGTATTGTGAATGGAGCACTGCAGGAAAACACTTACGCAAATGGGACTGTGGCTATATCAGATATTTTTAAATAACACGTTGCCCATAAATATTTTGATAGCGTTTTTTGAGCAAGTGGACATGAAGGATTCACTCAAGTTGTTCATTAGCTCTATAACAGGGACACGTTCATTCTACATGAATTTGTTCTCTGTGTGAAAAGATTTCTTACCTGAAATATATTGGCCCAGTTCAGCAAATTCTTAAGCAGAGGAGTAATGTTACTGTGTTGCAACTTTTGCTAAAGGTATCAGTCTAGTTCTGGGCTTAAAGTTAAAGCTATGTACAAATGCAGACTCAGAATAAAATCCTAACCCAGTTGAAGGCAATGGCAATATTCCCCATAGGCTACGATGATGCCAGTATTTAATCACACAGTTTTCATATTCAAACACCTGCATCCAACAACCCTCCTTAAAGTGCTACTTCTAGTTCCACTATTTCAAATTAGCAAAAATAAACAGGCATTATTCTTATATAGCTGCATATATGACAAATATATAAAGCACATATTTTAGTATTTTTATGAGGCAGTCTGCAAGTTCTACATAGAAAATCCCTTGGTCATAAATATGGCAACACTGCCCATTTACAAACTGACAGAAGGAAAAGAACACAATAGATGAGAGCTAAAAATACAAGCAGCTACATCTGAAATATAGAAATAATAAGGATGGGAGAGGACAAAATTGAGTTCAAGTTAATGGAGTAACCTGGGAGAAGAGATGAAGAAAATAAATACACTATGGATAAAAGAAAACAAATATCTCCTAAATCAAGAGGAAGGTCAACTGATACTGGCTAGAGAGAAAAAGGATTGCTCAACATCTACATTTTTTCCCTATATTTAATATAAAAGAAAAGAAAAGAAAAGCATGGAGCTCAGTGAGATAAATATTAATGAGGTTTGGGAATATCTAGCAGCAGAATTAATAAAAAGCAAGTAAAAGAATATTTAGATAATTCAAATATTTATTATTCAGAAGATCTAAATCACATTCAACCAAAGGATCTTAAGGAATTGACTGAGATGGATCTGACAGACATCCTTGAGACCTCACAGAAAAAAGGTTAGGTGCCAAAGGATTGAAGAGGGATAAATCCTAGGAAGCAGGAAAAGGTAAAAACCAGAGAATTTCAAGCAAGTTTCCACTTTTTTCTGCCATACAGAATGTGACAGTGAATAATGTAACTAATAGTGTATCATTTAATGCACAGCAACATCTGAATACTCTTTTGAGGCTCTAAATTCCGTGTCTCTGTCCATCTCTCTCTATGTTAATGTCATTCAGTCTTAGTCATTGCTGAATAAAATCAAAAGTTTTTGGGTGTCAAAAAACTCTACCCAGATTAAGAGTTGGAAATAAACAGATTATTTGTGTAATAAAACTGAATATTTAGCTACAAATTTGTAGAAACTGAAAAGTTAAAGAACAAAGATTATAAAAAGAAACAATCAAGAGGGGTACAAATAAAATTACTTAGAATTACACGTTTGTTTTAAAGCACAGGAGTTCTGGGATGCAGAAGTTCAGCCCCAGTATAACTCAGTAAGATGGAAAGCAACACCTGTTCTCATGCAAAGTGATATAAGATGTGACATAAGTCTGAGTTAGTAACTGTCTGAATCACATGGCCATGTGCCAAGATTGTGGATCAGTCACTCAGAGATTAATTAGTAAGGTCACTGTTCAAAATGTGTTATTGCCTAGGATCACATCTGGGACACAAGTGGATTCCCATCTTGGGAGCTGCTGCCATTGCCTGTTAATCCCACTGACAAACTGTTCACGTCCTGTATTTGCGACCACTACTCCTATTGAAAGTTGTTCCAGTATGCCACTCCTCCAATGGCCAAAATCTCCTAATTTCCAACTAAAGCAAATGAATTGCCAATGTGAAACTTCCCATCATTGGCAATACTTTTAATTTAAATAGTCACCCTCTATGTGAGGTGTTTACCTCTCTTCATTTTTGGCAGACATTAATCAGAACCTTTCTCAGCCCATGTTTTTTTGACTACACAACTCAAATTCTATACATTTTCTTTAATCACATTACTAATCCTGTTCTTTCAGCATGTGAGATTCTCAGCCATATTCATGATCAGGTCTTATATCACTGTCTAAACGCAATACTGTTTCCCATACCTTCCTGATACATCCTAAGGTGTTTTCTCTTCTCACTTCTGTTTTGCATTAGTCATTACAGTTGTCTTGCAGTGTCTTTTTGTAGTCTTTCACCAATTAAAAGCAAAAATCCTCTTTTTCATCTCAGAACTCATGAGTTTGCAGTGTGCAATGTCAAATGCCCTTCTATTTGTATTTTTGAGATCATCAAATCATCTAAGTTGACCCACATGTTATTCTAGTCCTCTTCTGCATTGATTATCTCTCCCAGTTTTCTGTTTTGAGGAAATTTCATTACCACATTTTCCTTTCTGTGTCGTGCTCATTAATGAAAATATTAAATGAGTCTTTGAAGAACTCCATTAGCATGCTCTTCTCATTGCAATGCTTTCCCTTTAAATTGTTATCTCTCCTTTAGATACTTCCTTGCCTACTTTAGATTTCCTCTACTATTCCCCAACTTCTCTTGCTTAACTGGTAATTTCCCAAATGGTATTATATCAAAACCCTTTATGAAGTCCAGATGAATGAGACCTGCTTCATTTCCTTTGTCAAAAAATCAGTTACTTTATCTGAGAAAAATTACCAGATGCTGCTAAAGTTACATTTTGCTGGTGGTTTATTCTGAATTCTGATGAAACTTACAGTGCTATGTTCTCAATTTTTAAAAACAACTATATGCTTCACTTATCCACTATCTGCATGTTTCTTAAATTTTCATGAGAATTTCTAGTATGCAGAGGCAGTGCTTGTGCTTATCGGCCACATTAACACAATGGCTCTTTTGGAGCCGTTACAGTTGATCGTGCCAATGATCCATGGATTATATACTTTCATAAGGTCTGGTGCACTTGCAAACAAAAGGGTTTTTTCTTTTTGTTTCTGTTTCTTAAGAGACACTTTTTCTTCCTCCCCTAATCATCCTTTAATATTCATGCAAAGCAGCCAGACAAAGGAAACCAAGCCACAAAAATTCTAGCTAAGATGATGTGATGAATGCACTTAATCCTGGAGCAGAAAAGTAATTTCTGTCTCTGATGTGGATTCTCTGTGGCTGCTTTTCTGTTGTGTGCTCCCGTAGTCCAGAAAGGCCTTGACCCACTCTGGGGATCATGAGCACAAATGCAAATTTGGTCTAAATTTTGACCGTGCATCCAAGAGAGAAACTATTCCCTGAGAAGCACAGCTGTGGTTTTGTCTCTTTCATACCAAATGTTGCCACTTATCTCTGACTGTCCCCATTGCCAAATAAAACTATTCTGAAGCAGGTCCATGTTTGCTTCTGGTTGCATCCTGGTAGCATTGGCCTCTGGAATAGAGAAACCCTGGAGACTCAGATCATGTCTAACAATGCAAATTATTGAAGGTGTTTGGGAATTTGTTTGTGCTGCCTAAAGATCATTTTCAGGCCATGCTCTAAAGTTGGGACAAATCGGAAAGGGAATACAAGAGGAATGATGCCATTAGACAGCTTTTCATGGCTGTCCTTTCCTAGTCCTTTCTGGTGACATCTGTGAGTATCTCAGGGAAAAGGCCATTCTAGAACCAATTGAAAGCAATCCTGTGCTAAGGGGAAGAATTCAATTAGCATTAGCTGCACTGCTGTGTTGATTCATCTCAGCCAAAGCCTCCCCATCATCCCCACCATTTACACACTCATTTCTTACCTGACCCCATCCTGGATAAAACCAATTCATTTGCTGGACAGAGAGACCCTAATATAGATTAAAGGGCAGTGTTACACTGTGTAGATTCAATGTAGGCTGGGCTCAAGTTTTACTCCTTCCACACAATACAGAGCTCAGTGGGAGCTCAGTCCACTTCCCACTCGCAGTTCATCCCGGTTTTAGTGCAGGTACAGCCAGTCTGCACCTGCAGCATTTACTCTGCTCACTGTGTGCACAAGCCAGTTACCTGCTGCACACAGGGGGAACAGAGTATTAATGTAACTAAGGACATTGGCCAGCAACAGGGAAATGGGAAACTTAAATAAAAACAAAACAAAGAACCTGGAGGAATTCAGGCAGGGTTCATCATACGCAAAACCAAAAAATCCCAAACTAAATCCCAGCTTGATAAAAATACCAGCACTGAATCTGCAATGATGAGTCTGGAGATGATTAATTACATCATAGAAGACTCCCATTAAAAGCCCTGTTGTAAGTTGCTTAAAAGAGAAAATGTGATTTAACAAAAGAGCTTTAACATCCTTGCAACTCACAGTTCATAGACTCCTCACCAAAGAGTGAAGGCTTTGTTTGGAACACGCCTGTGCTGAAGACCTCCTGTGTGACCACAGGAGTGTATCTTACTTTCCCTGTACCTTTGTTACTTATCTGTAAAATGGATAATACACTATTCCTTTCTCCATCCTTTATCTCATCTGTTTAGATGTTAGTTTCTTTAAAGAAAAAAGTTGCCTCTCACAGCAAGAAAGAAAGAGTGCAGGCTCAGTAATAATAACTCTGAGACTTAGACATTGTCTGACAAAGTAAAATGATTTCCTCTTTGTCGCCTTGCTCATCAGCCAGGAGTATCAGGATGTGCAACTCTTATGAGTCCATGGGTATATAATGGAAGGCTACATATCTGTGGAACCACAGGGCATTCACAGGCTTTTACCAAGGGATATGAACTGTATTTGAATTAGGAGCAACTGACATTCAGGGTCTCCAACAATACAGGTAATTTGGACTTGTATAAGGAAGTAGGAAGTACTTATTAAAAAGAGAATTTGTGCAGAATACTGCCCAGAAAAAGAATAGGTAAGGGTTATTTTCAATAACTACTTGAAGCCATCATCCCACTGAACTGGAAAAAAACACACACTTTCTGAAATGCATCCATAAAAAGAGGAAAATGCCAACACAGGGAATAGTAATGAAAAGACATAATGTATAAAATCTAGTTCCACCTGCAGTATTGCAGTCAGCTTTGATTACCTTATCTGGTGTGGGATGCTATCACTCCTGGAAGGGTGCAGTGGAGGAAGTCAGGGAAGTTCCTGCTTATGAGAGACTCTTTGATGCAGAGCAATTATGAGGAATTAGGCTTGTTTTCCCTGATGGATTTCAAGGACACTGTTATAGAACAGATTTCAAGGTGAGACAGAGGTATTAAAGTTACCTTTGTATTCAGCCAGAGACAACCAGACTCCTGTGAGAAGCACATAGCCAATGATCACAGTCTGAAAGAGGGGCTGAAGGGGAAAAGACTTACTCAGGACAGCAACTTACTCATTTGCACAGGAGCTGTGCCTCTCTTTTGGGGACCCAGGTGTTCTTTGGTCTCCCTTGGGCTATGTAGCTCCATTGGCCACTCTACTGATGAAGGGAGCTCTTAGGGAGCACTAAAGTCACTCAAAGCAATTCCCATTATAGATGCAGTACACTGTTTATATGTAAGTTCTATAGTTTTATATCATCTTTTTTTTTTTGATTGCCTATATAGCGCCTATATTGCCTACATGGAGCAAGGCCAGGGGACAGAACTGTCACAGAGGCATTTAAAAACCAGGTGATATGAGGAGCAAATAAGAATTCTTTTCCTTTGCTAAGCAGATAAATTCTTCCTGTGCCTAATAAATAGGTTGTAGTAGGGGAGTCTGCTAGTCTGAATGTTAAAATGTCACCAGTGGCCTCTTTTTATCTATTTCTAACAGCCCTCAGCTCAACAGATATTTTTGTGCCATAATTTCCTGTGCTAACAAATGTTTTATTTAATATTCCAATCCTCCTTGGCTGGATATGTGTCCTCTCAAGTATGTGACCATTACGATTTCATGTGTTTGGTGATTGACGTGAAGTTGGTAACAGTAAGAAAATATGTGGTGCATCCTTGTAGACTTGTCGAGACTCTGGAATGAACATATGCTGGTAAGACTGATTAGTCTGGCAGTCCAAAAACACTGATTGTTGTGGCAGGCTCAGATTCAGCACTGAGTCACTTCACCACCCTTGTTCTATCAAACCGACAGAATTAGGAACTGAAGCCTCTTTGAAGCGGAAATACATTCCCATGTTCATTTTTTAAGTTACTGTTAAAGGACTATGGATACTTAAGTTTTATGGAATGAAAAAATGTAACATACTGGAGGACTGGATTTGCTGATCAATACCCTAGAATCCCACTTGCACAAATAACTTCCACAGCTATAAAAGTCAGTGTTGTTTTGTATAGTTTTAACAGACTTCAGATCTTCATTGCTCATTAAAATTACTGCATTTCTTAGTCATTTTTCTAATTATAATGTATAAAAAAGTTAAATAATTTATGAGTCCCATTCTATAGAATTGAAATGAAGGTGTCCCTCTTTTGTCAGGTTGTACAAGTGGAATTATTGGATTTACTCATACATGGCTTATGAAAAGCATAGAATCACACTTTTTTACAGATGTAATTTTTCACCTGAGAGCAATTGAGTGAGAACAAGATCTTCTAAAGTACTTACACTGGCTTTAGACACCTCTTTAAAGGTGACTGAGAGAGAGTTTAGACACTCACACCACATATAATCCTCAGATTCACTCTTCAGTTACCACTTGGAGTCTATAACTGTAAAACTTGTCCACCAGTAATTGATCATGATCATAAACAGGCAGGAAGTAATTGATCATGATCAGAAATGCCTTTTGCCGGTGCTGAAGAGTTCAGAGTTTGCCTCAATTCTGCTGAAATATTTGAATGCACAAATTGGAGATGTGACAGATCCATATTGAGTGACTTGACCCTGCAAATTCCATCATGTTGTCCTCAAAACCCAATTATTGATTATTCTAAGAGAGAATACTCATCTCTTGAACTCGTAGCACACTGCTATGGAAAAAAGATTATTAATTGAAAATTCAATATATTTGTATTTAGAGAAAGATATAAAAAGTCACTGCAAATAAAATCAGTCTTTTCACTTGGTAAATGAGTAGTCTTGGACTCTTTCTCCAATGACTTTATGGTTTTGAATTAAGTATATTAATTAAATAGAAATAACAGTCAAAACTGAGATCAACTCTCAAAATCAATCAGGCTGCAAGAAAACAGAAGGGTGAAGATCTGTCTTAAAATCTGCTGAAGCTAAAAGGAGATTTGAGTCTGTATTTTTCATATCCTTCCTGCTCTAACCCTTGATCACCAGATAGAAGGCAGTGGAAACACCACTGCTGCTTCTCACTCTATTTTGTGCAAAGGGATCTGAAGCAGAGAGCCAGCCCCTGACATCTGCAATGTTCTGAGGGGGGAAAGTGTTAGAAGACAATGGAGATAAAGAAATAATTTTTTCTCTCCTTGGCATTCACCATCAGTTACATTTGGCAGTGTCTTGTTCAATATTGTAGCTTTGGAAGACACCTAGTTATTCCCTGGCACTGGCATAGGGACACTGGTTATTTCCTCTGGTAGGGAACAAGAAATTCTCATACTAAGCCAAAAAAAAATGTATTTCATGCTAAGCCTAGGTCACCTTTGTGGAAGACTTATTAATTATTTAGTGTTCAGGGGGATTCTACCAGCTTCAGTTGTTCAGATGAATTTTTAATAAGCCACTATTAACATAAATGGAAAGTATAAATTGCTTGCATTATCCTCTATGCAGTGGTAGCAATGAGAGGCTTCTGCACTAAGGTCCAAGATGTGCTGTTTACCTAACAGGAACTGACAGCTGAATGATCCCATTCTCCTGGGAATGTCTTGAAAAATAAGACCAAAATCTTTTCACCATAGAGGAGCTCTATTTTACAGTAGCCAAAAAGCACCTAGAGCAGTTAAGTTGTCTGAAGCACTGAAAAGAAAAAGCAATATCTTAGTGATGTGCTCAGAAACCTACCTGGAGATGGAACTGTGTTCTAAGAGAAAATTCAGTTGAGCCAAAGTTCAACATCTGGCAAAAAACCAAACTTCTGTTAGGAGAGTGTGTCTTTTCCTGAAGCATATTACTTACTGTATGTATTTTTCTAAATACAATTTGTTGTTCTTGAAAGAAAGGTTTGAAGACCAAAACTGAAATTCAAGGATTCATTGAGAATTTCCAGTACTTTCTGTTTTCTCAAGAAGTCAGAAAACATTTAAAAGGTGTTTGCATTAAATTAGGTTGACTTAATGCTTTTTGTGTTTTGACTGTTGCCAGGACAATGAGTCAACCAAGCACTACACTTGATGTGCCTAGACCTTCAACCCAGTGCAGACAGAATAGTTTTAAATTCAGAAAACCCAGCATTTACCTGAAGAAAAACTAGAAATTAAAGTTTTAAATTAAATACTCTTTAACAGGTGTGGAAGACAGAACTGCATTACAATGTTTTATACGTAGCTGTCCCATGTCCCTCTGTCCTTGCTGGTGGTTGGTTGCTCCCATGACTTCCTGAGTCACTGAGCAAATTCTGTTCTCTTGTCCCTTGGAAGGGAACATCTATTGTGAGATTTGCCTGGTTTCACCCTTCTCATCTCTGCAGCATCTTTGCATGAGCTTCAAGCCATCATCTTCATTCTGTATCACTTTTGCCGGCCCCATGAAGCCTGGAATTGTTTCTGTCTCAACACACTCAACAGCTTCCCTGAGGAAGGAGCCTGTACAACCTCTCTGCAAGACTCCACCCAGACAGGCTTCTTGAAAGAACATAAACACAGTTGTGAAGACATAAATAAAACAAATACCATCTGTCATGCTAGCATTGCCCCATATGTGTAACCACCTTTTCTTAGTCTTTTCAACTGATTTTACGACGTACCCAAATACACATTTGGCTTATTAGAGAATTTTAGCACCTTATGGATGCTATTCCCAAACATTCTAAGTGCAGTCCATGCAAGTACCAAAATAATTCTGGATTTTTCTTGTCCAACTACAGTCATTTCTACTTCCTAGTCAACTGTACAGTTAAGCTCCTTTTATCTGAATTATCTGTGATTGTTTTAGTCCTTTCTGACTTTGTCCATTTTGTGCATCCCTTACCCCTCACATAAGAGAGAAGCGAATGTCTCAAATTTACTTGGCATAATTTTCCTGAAATCAGCAGTGTTACAGCATACATGACTTTTCTGAAATCTTTTTGCTTTGTGGCTACCAAATAAATTTTCAAAACTACTCCTAGTCTTTAACTTCATCAGTCTTTCTATCTCTGTAAAAGTCCTGTTATAGATGAGGTTTGTTTTTTTGTTGTTGTTGTTGTTGTTTTTTTTTTTTGCTACAAAGGATCATTAACTCCTGTTGAGTAGTATCAGAATCACAAATGACAGAAGACAAAAGGCAGAATCCCATTTGTACCAATGAGTTGCAAAGCCAGGGGGAATGCATGAAGGGTAAATTGGTGTCCCACCACTGTGCTGCAGTCCAAGTGGGCAGAACTGTGAGGGAGATGAATCAGAAAATGAAACTGCTCAGTATTTCCCAGGTGTGGTAAATACTTTAAAAGGCATCAAACTTCCTCAGAGTTGAGTAGTCATGACCTTATTTCGAGGCAAAAGATCTCAATATGAAATACAGATCAGAAGGCAACTTGAAAACTTGTTGGTTGTGTAGCACAGAGGTTTACAAATTACTATGAAATACAGAAAACTGTCACTGCCACAGACTACTTGTGCAGCCTTGGACAGATCATTTAATCTCATGGAGACCCAGAAGGCCTGACTAGAATGAAGATTCTGCTTTTTCCTCTCTTTTGTCTGTCCTGCTATTTACATTGCAAGTGTCTCTGCTGAGGAGTACAGTAGAGTCTCTCAGTAGTGCTGTAATGCAAGTCCATGAATGAAGACAAAAGCTCAACTGTCCAGCAGTGTGGATCTTAAGACATTAGAATTTGTTATGCTTAGACAGCATTCTTACCATAATCTTATTAACATAAGCTCGTGATTCTCATGATCAAAGTGCAAGTGCAATGGAAACATGGCCTTTCTCTGCATCTTGGCCCCCTGGGACCATAACTGACAGTGCAGCCCTTGAAGCTGATTGACAGCTGTAACTGCAAGATAACAGCAACAACAAATTAAATGTCCTGCCCTAGAAGGACAAGAAACCTCCGACTTAATTGGCCACAGGAAGAGAAAAGCTAGAGACTGTGAGGAAAAGAAGATCAGTTGGATGATATTTAGTTAGAGGAGGCTTAACATTGCCCTCGTTTTTACCTATGTCAGTTGGTCTTAATTCCACAGTGGTGTTGTATCAGTGTTAAACTAGCCAAATGATGGAAAAGTGAAGTTCAGATTCAGTTGCCCTAGGCAGGCACATGATGAGCAGAAGTGCCCACCTTATTCCCAGTTACGACTGAGAGGCACAAGGTACTCCTCTTTCTGCCATCCCTCATGTGGTTTTTCCTGTTGTATACTGATAGATTGTACTACTGGCACTAATCCTCTCATTGATTATTGCAGTGTCAGAAAACATTATTGCATCAGATCATAACATGAGAGAACATTTGTGCCTCTCTCAAGCACTGCCTTGATTCTCTGTAGAGCTGGGGGGGAAGTGGAATGACAGTAAATAAGAGGTAAGGGAAATAAAAACAGATTTAAAATCATGTAACATTTTGGTAAGGAAATTTTCTTATAGCCATGGCTTTGGGGAAGATTACTTTTATGGCCAGATTTTCAACAGGCCTGCACAAATATTCCTATAGTGTTTGCAGGTGCAACCATATGTATGCGAGGCATGACTGTCTAAAGAAAAAGCTTTCAGGAAGCTGAGAGAGTTTCTTTTTTATTCCTTCTTGCTTTTAAAACACTGGTCTTCTAGGAAAGAAATAACAACCTCCAGCTGAGCTCCTCAAGCTGTGTGGTCGGAAGAGTGAGAAAGGCTCAGCATCTTGGGTCTTAAACTTCCCTGAGAAATCCAGTACTGAATTCTTATGAATGTCACACTGGATGCAACTGGGTGCAGAAGACTGAAGAATCTGGCCTGAACACCTAGATCATTCCATGTAACTTAGCTTTGGTTTCTCTTTGCTGCTCCCCACTCCCCTGTTTACTTGCAGACGTGGGCACACACATTCATGTGTGTATCCCGACGTGTGGAAGTTTATACTGGGACAGGGATATGCACAGACACACCCACAGAGAGACACAGAGACTGTGTATTTGAAAAAATGCAAATCTTTCCTATTTAATCATAACCTGCCTGCAAGTGATGTGTTTAATCATGCTAGAAAAGATACAAGTAGATCATTTTATTCAAATGAAGGAATTGAACAGAATTTAGAGGTTAGAAATCCTGAAGGCTGATTGCTAGTGTTGAGAGCATATATTTATAAGCAATTAATGGCATGCTTGGGGTTTTTTTCTCCTACACTTTTTTTGCCAGTGCTGACGCACACCCTGTATGGTATCAACCAGCTTTATTATCAAATAGAAAGAAATAGGTGAAAGAAAATCACAAAATCCTGTAATACACTTATTCTCTGCCCACACACGACTATTCTCTCCTCCTTTTCTCAGTGGGCTGTAATTTCTCCCTAGCCTTTGAAAGAAAGCAGAATTATGAGGAAAACTGTAAACATGTTAAAGAATTGGTCAAAAAATGCTAATATATTGCAGTCCTGTTGTGTGACCACCAGTATGTGGTGAATACCTACACATTAGCACTTATTATCAGGGACTGACCAAACATGGAGGAAAGCACTCTAAGAATTCAGGACTAGACATGTGCACCTTTAAGAAAAGACAGATAAGCAGGACATGGTTGGGTTTTTCTAGGGGGGGAGTTGGTGGTTTAAAATGTTTCCTCTTTTTTTTTTTTTTTTTTTTTGCCACATGGAAAACCATAAACCTTCTCCCCACCTGTTGATTGGAAAAAATTTGGAAACAAGACTGTTTCTTGGAAAAGCAGGGTTTTCAAAAGAAAAAGTTTTCACGGGAATGTACCACATTTTTTGAGAAGCAAAAAAAGTCTTATGTTCAGAAGTTTCTGGGAAAGGGCAGAGGAGAGGAAAGAGACTGGGACTGATTTCAGAATATCCTGAAGGTAGAGTGCTTGCACAAATATGGGAGACCATTCCAAGACTTCATCTGAAGGAACAGTCAATTACTTCTAGATTATTCTACCATGAGAGACCCTTCTCTTTAGAGTCTGGTGTAGAGCCCTGTCTTGTGGCACGGGAATATTGGGCTGCTTCTAGATCTTCCTTCTTTGGGGGTGAAGAATTAATATAACTATGTACTGTATTAATTCAAACTCAAGGACTGCTATGACTTCAGAATGAAATCTGGGATTGAAGGGGATCTCAACAGATCATGTATTCCACCTCCCTGCTCTGAACACAGGGCGTGGAGTGGATTACAGAAGTTTGGAGCAGGGACCTGTTTGTGTGGTAGCCCTCTTCCTTCTCTATTTGGAAGTATAGTGTAACTTGGAGTAGAGAAAAAGAGCAGAAAGGAAGATTCTTGTTTGTGCCAACTTTCAACAATTCATGTTCATGAAATTGAACTCATAGGTTTGTTCCCTTAATTATCTTTAATTTCTCATCAGAACATCTGACAGAAGTATTTTACCAGAAATCCAGAGTGTGTCAAGGATTGTGCATGAAATAATGATAGAATTATTGGTGTTGTCCAGCCCAAAGCACCCATCAGTACCAGCGTTCTCTAGTTTTTCAATATGGAAAGGTTTACTCTATTCCTCAAGTTCCCAGATCAGCACTGAGAAAAGACATGGTAAAATAGAACATCAGAAGATGTCTGATCTCAAAAGGATCCTGATTTCTTCTTGTACCAAGTACCTTCCTTAGACATTTAGATTTAGTAGCCAGGTCCATGTTTTGACATTGAGGGTTGCTGGCCCCCACATTCTCCTACTTTCTGCTTTACCTGTATAAACACCAGGAAACCATCCAGCTGCAGGGCATTCCAGTGCACGTCAGGCTTTTGTCCTGCTCAGCAGCACAGCCAACATGCAAGCTCCTTCTCATCATTCATGTTGGATGGGGAAGTCCAAAGACACAGAAATTCCATATCAACTCTTGCCTCCACGGGGCCAGTCCTAAAACTCCTGAAACCTGTGTCTCCAGGAATTCTTACCCCGTAGCAAAATGCAGGTTCCTTCCAGGATGTGTGTTGCTGTGCTGTCATCTAGTGGCAAGGATGGATTGGATGTCATTCAGTGACAGTGGATGACAAGGTGTCCCTTTGCTGGAACTAAATGCTCCATGTTGGAGAGTTCACAGCTTTGTAGGTGCAGCCCCAAGGCAAAGGTCCCTTCCTGGGTTTGTGCTCTGCAGGAAATCACTGCAGAGAGGCTGTGCAATGGGCAATGGACATCTGGCTGCAGACAACAGGCTCTGAAAAACCATAGCACCTCCTGCCACGTCCTTCCTCTCCATCTCCTGTCATCCATCTTGGCTATTAACTGTTTGCAAATACTTGAAGCTGAATTTCCAGCAGTGATTGATAGTTTCTTAACTAAAGCCATTCGGAGCAGTGTCAGCTAATGAAATGACTCATTAAATCTATAATCATCTAAGATCAAGAAGATATTTCTCTCAGCAAAAAAGTCCTTCCGCCTGCATTCATTTTTTAATTGACTCTTGGGGAAGAATTAAAAGTGCCACAATGCAGTTTTCCAGGAGAAACCAAAAAAAAACCAGCTTTCAGAGTGATCCACATTTGGTGTGGTGTTTGGCAAGCTCACTGGTATCAGCAGACAGACTGTCATTGATTTCTGAGGGCTTTCACTCAGATCAGGAATTTTATATGCCAGGTGATGCTACACTTCCTTGTGCTTGCTTTGGGTTGCTGACGTTATTATTAACACATATAAACACTTACACTCCTGAGTTTATTTTTAAACTTCAAGTGCAATGCTTGATTTAATGTCATGCATTAATGTTTGCAAAATGATTATAAAATTATGTAGAAAGTAATAGAACCTTAACAATTTCACTGGTCACAACCTTTATAACACCTCTTTGTCATCACCTGCTGAACACTGCTGGCTTGGCTGGATTAGGTAAAACAATTGTAGCATATCCTTTGCTCCTTGAAATGCTGATCCCCAAACCATTTTGACAGGAACCCTGACAGCTGCTTTTCAGAACTTACAACCACAAAGGTGGGCTCTTCATAGATACCAGACTCTGGAAAGGAAAGCTCAAGGAGCAATCCTCACTGCAAAGCACCATTTTCAAAGCAGCATTCTTGTATAAAATCTTCTTTCATCCCTGCTAAATGAAGTCAACAAATAATGCTAAGATTCCTTTTTATGAGAAAGTTGGAATTTGTGTTCATATTTCCCTGTCTTACAGTACAAACTGTGCTCTGTCTCTGAATTCAGAATGATTCTTCAATTCAAACAAGTACAGTAAAAAGATACCTAAATCTCCAAGCAAAGAGAAGAATGTGCTGATGATCTTTACTGACAAGGGACATTTAAGCACATTCTTAAATAACTTGCCTCTCTGAGGACTTCAGTAGATTCTCAAAGGAGTGAAAGAATAATGCTCTATTTACGACCTTCCTTGCTTTGTCCAAATCTCAGACCTCTATCCCTATAGCAAAGAAAAATATTAATGAAGGTAAGAAACATTCTGTTTTCCAAATTAATTATAATTACTCAGAGGCAGTGAATCAATGACCTTTCACATCAGAATATGAGAAGACATTTCTTTGTAAGTTCCAGAAGAGGTTTGGTTTATTTTTGGCTCAGAATTTCATCTTCCTTGGGTGCTCTATAGAAACAAAATTGCATCTTTTTAATTAAGAAATTGAATGACAAGCTGTAACAAGGTCAATCAGGTTGAAATAGCTGCATGCTCATTATAATGTAAATGCTTCTTCTATTGACTTATAATATCTTGATATAGTAAATTTTATACATAAATAAAGTGTTAAATAAAAATAGAAGGTGTAGGTCAAATACAATGAGGGAAAGTGTATGTTCTTGTATAAAAAAGGAGGGCTAGGCCTTCATACAGAAAGAGAAAAAAATACTAACTCTTTCTTAGCAACAGTTAAGAATGATTTAACACATATACATCCAAAAATAAAAGTGGAAAAGATGTCGCAAGCATTCCAGTGTCACCTTGGAACAGTTGGTCAGGGCTTTTTGGACAATGATACTTGAAATAAGGTTGGGTTAAAAGCAGTATGTGAAGAAAGGTGAGAGCTGCGCCCTCCACTGCCACGTTAACTACAATGCCCTTTCACCACTGAATGCTGCTTTTCATGAATGACCATTTGCACGTGTGTTTTACCCTTTTAGCAGCCATTTTTTATATGCTCTCATTTCTTTGCGTGGAGCCCCTTGGTGCTGGTTCACAAATCTAGACCATGCTCATGCTCTGCGTTCGGGCTGTTCACAATCCCTACACAGATAGGCACAGGTTGCAGTTCTGGCACTGGATGGAGGAATATCTCATGAACTGTTATTTTTCTTCACTTGTAAATTTGTCATTTCCTCATCAGAGTGACAAAGGGCTAAAAGAAGCAAGGATATCTTGAGTTTTATTCGATTGTTTCTCCATTTGATTACCTGTGGAAATAAAAGCATAATCATTCCATGTAATGTCATAATCCTCTCTCAGCCTCCTACTTGCACATTTATTTCTCTTTGTCTAAGCATGGAAGAAGGCTCATAAAATTCTATCCTTGCTGATGATACTTTTGTATTGATAATTTTTGTTTCTATTTGGTTCTTTCTGAAGATGCTCTTAAAATGCCGATCACAAATAGTGTTACTTGCTATATGAGGCAGCTTTCAAGTTTTCTTTCTGTTTTACCTCTTTCTCAGCATACAGGAGATTTTTTCCAATTCTTTTCAGATCCAGAGCAGATATTACAACTTTTTTTCTTTTTATATATAAACATATTCAGCTTGGGCTTTACCAGCTTTCAGTCTTTGTCCTGCAAGAACATCACCACAGAATTTTTCATGTAATTTATGCATTTTGGTACAATTGAATTCATATAATGGATCTCCTAAAATGTACCCATGATGAGGATGGATTATTTTTAGTGCTTGGAAGAAAAAAATTATATATGTGTGTGTGTGTGTGTGTGTGTGAAAATACTGTCTACTTCACACAGATGAATTTGGTTAAATTACAAGAAAACTGAATTTTCATGTATATAGTTTCCTTTATTAGATGAGTGTGTATTTCCTACACCCACAGAGAATCTGTACAAATTCATCTTACATTCCTTGGGTGTGCAAACAATACCAAAAAACAGTCAAAGTTAGCATATTCTATATAAAACATATTTGCATCTGCTACGCACAACTTCCTACACTCTTCATCTTTAATTTAGCAATGGCTGGATGATGAAGTCATCGAGTCTTAGGAATGTGCTCAGGTCAGGGTCTGAAGCTTTATACTTCATCCAAATACCATTTGGTTTGGCCCCTTTTACTGAGATGCAATCTATCCTGCTACAGAAGATTTAAGTGAGCACCCTCAATAAATCAAGCCGAAATGAATTTTCCACCATGAATTATGTTGCAGACAGCTGCAAAAGCTACATGGCTTTTTTTTTTTTTTTTTTTTTTTTTTTTTTTTTTTTTTGTGAATTTGAGGCCAAATCATGAGATTAAGGATTGAACTAAGGTTTGTGGCTGTGGAAAGGAATCCAAAAAGATTTTGCATGCATTAATATCTCTGATGAGAACTGAATCTACACAAATACTTCGTTTCATTGCCTTTGACAATAGCTACAGGAAAGACTCTTGTGTCTCAGCCTATGATTTGTGCATACTTAATGCAAGTCTGTCTTTGTAAGTAACAAGGCTTTTTACTTCAGTGATCGATCTGGGCTGGTTCCATGGCCAGAGTTAATTCTGGTCCCTGCCACCAGGAAGGCTGAGCTGGGGGTGACTAAGATTCTGTTGTTCTGAAAGGCTGATGAAAATATGGACCAAAATTTTTTACTCAGAGTAATTAAGTGTAGCAGTATTGACTTTTTGAAAGTTATTGTGAGCTACCACAGCCAAGGAAATGGCTCCAGCTTTCCATCACATTGTTTTTATTTTGCAATGGCCTCCATGACTTTCAGCAGCCTCTTTTCAGTAACTGGAGGAAGACAACAGCATCCAGCATTTCTTATAGAAGCATTTCAGGTTAGACAGTGACAGTGGCTCCTAGTGTATCAAAGAGCCCGGCTTAAACAAATGACCAGTTTGTCCTGCAGAGTTCTGGGAAAAGGACACAGCTTCTGGGTGAAATTCTTTAGAATGCTAATTCCTTCTGGAATTTTCACCAGGGTACAGGGCTTTCTCCAACTTTGCTGGCAAATCAAGAAGCTGAAAGTAGGGATTTCCATTGCTGCAGCAAGAAAAAGGTAAAAAAGGATTCCAGCTCTTGGTATCAAAGTAACCCAGCACATGTGGTGTGTTCACTGCCAAATACTCAGAGCTCTACACAGTCAACTGGAAGGAACAAATCGTTAATGTAGGCACCTTTTAAGATGCCAACATACTCAAGGCTATAAACAGAACAATCAGTTGTGCCACCTTTAAATTTGCAACACAGAATCCCAAGTCAGGAAACAACTTAAGTTTGGAACTTAGAAGCATGCGCTGAAGATAAAGAGGGCATAGTATAAGACACATAAATAATTTGAATATTCCCCCCTTGGACATGAGAACTTACCCATTCTCACAGTGATTACTTTTGGGGGTTCGTTGGGGTTTTTTCCAAGCACATATTGAAATACAGGTCACTGTATCAGGTACCCAGGTTATAAACAGAGAAATAGGACAAGGAAAAATAAACCCAGAAACTACTGAGAAGAGGATCAGCTATTGTTTGCCTATTGCTATGAAGTCATGTATTTCAACATCAGTCAAAATTTGCATTTTTCTGCACTGTAACCATTTTGTAGGCATTTGCCAGCAAGTGTGACTTGCTAATGCAAGATACCTGTATTAATTTAATGGCAATGTAATTGTGTTGTAAAATACATAATCTCAAGTAACCTACTATGACATTTACATTTGATTACCATATCAATGCATGCAGATACCTTTGCATTACAGATATCTTTGGAGGTGTTCTTTGAAAAGTGCACAGACTTAATGCAGGGTGCTGTATTTCAAGCAAAGAAGTCTCCACTAGGAAGGAGTTAGGGTAGTAGTTGTCTCTCCAATGCTTCAGCACCTTAACTGGGATGTTTCACTATTTTCTTCCTTTCTTAAAAAAAGAACACAGATAATGCTTCACAAATATTTGTACTTGTTTCCTGCTGCTAATGTCACAGGCATTAGAGAGGAGGGCTGGAGCAGGGAGCCAGGTTGTTCTGTGCCAACCTATTCCACCTGCTTGTAAGTGCATCATGACCCTGTAGCATGTATATTTTTTTTAATATTCTTATGCTTTATGTCATGAGATTTATAGTAAGAAAAAACACAGCAGGCAATGTGCAGCTGCCTAGGGAATGCTTTTCATTAACCTAGAATACCAGAAATAAAGCTAAGTTAAACTTAAATATTTCCTGAAGCACCTTGCAATCATTATTTTGGGGAAAAATTTCATTAAGAGATGTGTCACATCAAATACTTCTAACCAATCATCAGAGAAGATAGCATTTTCCATGTTTCCTATAAACCATGTATTTTGTCCTTCACCTTAATATTGTCCAGAGGTACCTACAGACATCTTCAAATTAGTCAATTCACTTTAATTAAATAAGTTATTTTTCCTCAGCAGAACAATTCTCTGAAAATAGTAATATTTCCTGTTCTCTTTTTCCAAATTAATAGTTCTTTTCAAGCAGAAATGCAGTATGCAATGCTGGGATGGAACTTGTGCAATATCTCTGGATATATATTTCTATTACATAGCCTTTTCAAGAATGTTTTAACTCTGTAGCTTTTATTTCATTGTCATAGCCCATCATACTCTGAGTTCTGGACAACTGCATATACAAAACAAACTTTCTTTAATATTATGTGTCTGCTAATGGCACTAATAGGGTGTGAATGCCATCTTGAATTGGCAGATCTGTCAGAGGAGGGCAGCCTGCAATGGTGAGCAGCCTCAGGTGACTCTCCATGAGAAGGGTCACTTCCCCTGGATGCAGGGCTTGGTCTCTCCCTGTCTGACGGTTTCAGTGTGGGTTTGGGTTATTTGCTGAAATATGAACAATTGCCCTTTTCATTACAAACTTCTGGAGACCCAAAACATAACAAAAAGGTTGGGATTGGCCCAGTTCTGCTGTTGAAGGGATTCTAAATGATGCAGAAGACCTAATAACTGCTGTAAAACTGGGGGTTTTTTTGTGGAGGATTTCTTCCTATGCAGGCTGACTCACATGAACTGAAACAAAATAAATGAGAGTATAATATTATGAAAGACAGGAACCCCTAAGGTCAGCTCAAACTCTGACTTATCTAATATGCCACCTTCTCAGAGCAGCCTCTTTCTCTTGTGAAATATAAATGACACTGCTGAAGGAATGAATCCCATTGGCAGAAAAGTGCCCAGCTTGATCTTTCTGTGCTTTCCAAATGCTTCCTGTAGGCACATGGGCCACACACACTTGTCAGGTGCCTCACAATGGCTTGGATGATTCCAGGTATTTAATCTAATTGAACTCAACTATGGCTCCACTACAACATAACCCAAAAGCATCTTTTCAATGTCTTCTGTCTGCAGGATTTGTCCCAAACAGCCTAGCAGCTTCATGAAATCTGCCTTTCTCTCTTCTTTTTGTTCTCTCAAAGCCATGTTACTCAAATACATCATAGCTCCACATCTGCCCAAGATTATTGCTGCATCTTTCAATCCTTAAGGAAATGGACCCTTATTTTACACTAGGACTTCATTCACAGGGACTTGTAATCATATAGTGCTCTCAAGAATATTTTTAGAAATCTGAAATTTGAATAAATTCATATCCTATATTTAGTGTCTACTTTATGTGGTTTTTACAAGAAAAAAGGCTCACCTGAACAAATTGGGATCTCAGATATACAAAATCTTTTTAGCGAGTTTTCTAAATAGATGATCTTGGCATTTAAAAATCATCTGATGCAATGAAGGTTTTTCTTCCTCATAGGGAACTGAAATTAGTTCCCAGACCAACTGGTATTTTTTGCTGTGCAGTTAGATAAATTTAACCTCTGGGGTTCTGACTTGCATATTTTCCTATGACCAAATGATCATTAAGATATAAGGTCAGTGGCACGGATTTTGCTGTAAATGCATATTAATAGCAAAGAAGGAAATCAGTTTTGCAGAGCCCAACATCAGGGCTGTCAGGAGAGCCAGTGCACTACATGGTTAATTATTACTGCAGTGCTGAAACACTTTGACCAGCTACAATTACCCAGTTCTAAAACTGGAGCAATTAAATCTCTTTAGACTTCTTGCTGCAGAAGTTCAGGAGCTGTTTGATTTGCTCTGTGCTTTGGAAGGACAGTCAGGGGGTGTTCCTGGCTCTGAGTGCCACCACAGCCCCCACCATGGCGTGCCTTGATCACCAGCAAGTTCCTGTCTCATTCAGCTCCTGGAATACAACTTTGCCCAGCATCAGATCCCTGGGCTGGGATGCCCCTTGGTTTGTGCTGCCCTCAGAGGGGCTGGATCTTGTGTGCAAGGCTCCTTTTCCTCTCCACAGTGCACAGCCCATTAATGCTAAGCCTTGCCATTAATGCAGAGCTTTGCTGTGTATCTACAGCTACTTTCATCGAGGCGTAGAAAAGTATTTATAAATGGTAATGTGGTAAACCTAATAACACCCCTAGGAGGGAGATGAGAATGTCAACATACACTTTACTGGTGCAGAAACACATAAAGAACCAACTTCAGATGGTGGTTAAAGGCTGAGATGATGAACAGAGTGCCTTTAGGAGAGAGTCTGCATCAGAGGCCCTGTGACTTGCTTGTTTCCTACACTAAGCCAATGATGTGAGATTTTTTTTCTTTACAATAATTAGAGTACCCAGACATTCCAAGTGAAAATCAGGACCTCATGGTTCCATGGACATGGTAAAGCTTCAACCCTAAAGAACTTAAAGCCTAAGTAAATGAGATGTAGAAAGCTTAAAATAGAAAACAGTAGAAAGAAGTCTACAAAGCTGAGCTGGGAACACAGTCCCTGAGTCCCAGTCCAGGGACCTTGCCTCCAGATATAATTCCTTTCCTTTGTATTAGTCAGATGGTAACTTGCCCCCCTCTTGAAATTAAACACTTCCATTACTCAGGCAGACAACTCTCCTGATATCTTGTAACATTAGGAAAAGGTTACTTTTAATGTTTTAGGAACTAGAACATGACAAGGAACAACTTGGAAGAGTGAAAGGCAAAGTCAAAACCAATAGTTGAAAGGCGAGAATTACACAAAATCACCTAAACCTAATTCCAAAAATTCAGGAGTGTTTCTTGCTCATTAGACACTGTCTGAAAACTATCATCTTTGAGATAAAAAGCAGGGCAGTCAGTGACCTGTAATCTTATGGTGCCCAAGCAAGGGTATTTTGCAGTCTGCACCCAAGGCCTCCTGTGTCCACGAGCAGGGACAAATGTTCTCTCTCTTTTGCACCAGGCAGTCCCCAGCAGGGCAGGAAGCCAGGCTGCAGCCCAGCTCTCACTTAGCACAACTCCTCTGGATCAAATGTCCACACACAATTCAAGAGATGTGGAACAGCTGCCTGGGAAACAGGAGAGGAAAACCCCACCACGGATGTGGTTTGGGGTTTGGATGCAGCCGTGGAGGAAACCTTCTGCTAGCCTTTGGGTGTTGGCTTTTTGGTTATAAATGTGACCACTGAGGGGAAGGCAGGGCTGCCTGCACCTGTCTGAGTGCTGCTGAGTCATTCCCCAGCTTCAATCCATGTACAGGGGTAACCAGACAGCACTGAGCCTAATGGGCTTGTCTCTTGGAGGATTAGAACAATTAATAATCATTGAGAAGTCCTGTGCTAAGGAAATTTATACCCACCTAATAAAAATGCGGCTGTTGCAGTTAAACACAATAAAAATTACTCTTTATGCACCAAAGGAAAGGCACATACATAACCATGTTCATGTCAGCATTGTTTAGTGTATAAGTTTTGTGTATATGTAGCCACATTTACTGATAAAATGTAAATGCATTAATCAGAGTTTGTACGAAGCAATGATGCACTAATCTGTTATCAAAGTTGGGCCTTTATGATATTCAAAATCAGACTATAGGAAAGCTGTTGAGTTATACCCATGTCATGGATCTTTGCCAGCCCTCACCTGTCCAGCTCACTCAGCCTTGCAAGCCTCAAAGAATCCATTAGCTCCATGAAAAATGAACCTAAACTGAACTACAAATAATGAGATGCAGTATCTTGATCAACATTTAAAGTCTTCAGACAGATGATACCAAGGCAAAAGGATATGCTGTGACATGGGTTTATGCTATTCCATTGTTTTTGTGCTGAAGCAACTAAACTTCAGGAATCTAAAATATATAGACTAACACAAATCTCTTGGGAAAGCCTCTAGCAGCACTTTATTGGAAACAAGAGACAGATCTTTACTTTCCATTTTATCCACAGGACCTTATTCGTCTTCATCACCTGAATCTTTATTTCTTAGGAAATAGAGGCCATTTTACGTCTCATCTATGACCTCACCAGCTTCTTAGCACATTAACATCTTTTCAGATTTAGTACAATTTTCACTTGGGATTATCTGATTTTTTTCTTAGTCAGAAAAGCAGGATTTGCTTGCATGCTCACAGTAACATCACAGAGAAAAGTATTTGGCACTACAATCTGCAGTTATTAACCTTTGGGCATAACTCTGAAAACCAAAAATTCCTTTCTGATTTGTGTCCTGTTAAGTTACAAATATAACCCTTGCAGCAGATAATTTTCTGACAGAGAAGCAATAGATTGAACGGTGAGAATGCTATGATGTTGGAGGTAAGGATTTTTCCTTTTTTTCCTGCTTTCTCTCAGGGAATTTTGTCCCATTTATTGCCTAAGAGATGATGATGACCAGTACTTCAGAGAGACAAAAGAAGTGGCCAAGGTGCTGCAGCCTCTTAGCCAGGCACTTTTCTCTGGGGAAGGGCAGAGGTGTCTTCCTTGGCAGACACCTGTCCTTTAAACTAGGACATATGGTCAGCTTTTAGCTCAAATTAAAATGGAAAAGAAGTTAGAAAATCAGTACTGCATAAGAAGAACTTGGCATTGTCTTTTAATGGTAATAGTAAAATAATCCGTGGAAGTGATGTTTAGAGTATAGACAACATGAATTTCAACACAGTTGAAATACCTGACTTTGTGATAGTACTTTTTGAGGAACCACCTCATCTTGCAGTTTTTTTCTGTGTCAGGAAAGGAAATCTCAGATATAAAAACTAATATTTTAATCTGATTACTCTCAGAAAGCAGATTATTCAAATCATGACAAAGCCTAAGCAATGGGAACAGAAGGTGTCAGGGGGGAATATTAAGGAAAGTGTGGAGCAGACAATGCTTCAATCTTATGGCATAAAAAAAAAGCTCCTTGTTTCTCAGAAGCACTGACAAATTTAGTTCTTGGTCTTCTGAAGGAAATTACCAGGACTGAGGAGCAAGAGGAGATTTGTGGACAGTAAGGCAGCACCTTCTGCTTTCATGAGAGGAGCAGGAGGAAGGTGCTGCTGCCTCGCCCCACGTCCTGCCTGCCCTGTCCTCTGCTGTGGCACCAGAAGGAGCTGTCAGTGTGGCTCTGGGGTGAGCAAAATAGAGATGTCCCACAGCCAAGGCCTGGCAATTTTGACACCAATGATGGTCTGCCACCTGAGATACTTGGGGGTTTTTTGCCCAAGCCCAATCTGGATGGTGCTGTGAGCACCACTGAATACCAGAATAAAACAGAGAGAACCTGGAAGCTGCATCTGTGGGCCAAAATAGTAGTCAAAGATCAGAGAAATAAAAGCAAATTCAGATCTTTGAGAGGGGAAGCAGTAATCTCTGAACAGGAGCTCAGCAATTCAGATACATTTGGAAAGCAGTGGAAGAGATGCACATACAAAAACAGACACCAGAACACAAATCCAATGTGAGATAACTCTGCATCAAATCAAGGTGTAAGAACATAGACAAATACAGAATAATGTATTCAGCAGAGGTGTTTGTGGGAGAATTATAGAAATCATCAAGGGATGCTGACATTAGTCTAAGGATTAAAGTGATGAAGCAAACTCTATGAAAGCATTCACAGAGCTGCAGTTCCAGCACTGAATTCCAGTAGGCACATTTTGATCAATCATGTGAGAATCACATAAGAATTAAAAGTGATAATTAAAAAGGGGAAGGTTCAAGGTTGCCAATATGTCAGAGTAGCAGAGGAGAGACAGGAGGAAAATGTGAGTTGCCTACATCTTTCATAAGCAAAGGCAGTTCTCACTGATATCAAGAGAAGTAGCTTGCACATAAGTGAAGGCAGACTGTGCCCAGGAGTCATCCTCTGAGGCTGTCAGCTAAGCACCTTTCAAAAGCATTAAATACTCATGCTAAGATATATCCTGAGCTGTATGAAGCCACTTAGGAAGAACCAAGTGACAGACCCTGGCAATGCTTTGCATGATCAAAATCTAGACTGCTATGTCTACATTTTTTCCCATTTGGAGATTAATCCAACAGTGAAAATCACTTCCAAAACACTTAAATTGGGAGAACTGAATTCTCAGATCTGTATTAATAACAAGCATCTCCCTGAGCAACCCAAACTAACATTGCCTGGTTTTCTGTGGAGAATGCTCAGATTGCCTCTGTGTATTTCCCAATATCTAATAAGGCAGGAGATGTAACAGAAGCTTTTTCTCCTAAGCAGAATTATTAGGATCACCTCTTTCCTACAACTGTGTAGGAAAGTATTAAAGACCTCCATCCCTGTGCCCATCCCCACAACTGCATGATTCCAGGTATGCAGTCTGAAACATTTCTTGACCATGTTTTAGACATCACAGTCCTGTGTGCTGGCCAATGGGTTTCCAGTGGACATCTTGCAGTGGCCCCACATTAAGTCACCACATGTCCAGAGCTGCTGCTATTTTAAGAGTTTAAACACTAAATTTTAAAAATTAAATTTTCAGTGTGATGACCTAAGAATCATTCCAGGATATCTTAAAAAAGATTCAGAGAAATCTTCAACTTCATTGCAGAATTTACAGGGTTGTTTCTTCTTTTTGGTTTTTGATATGTTCTTGTCTTTCTTTCTCTGTTTTAGTATTCTAAGTGTTTGCATTGATTTCTTTTTCATTTTCAGTACAAACTGAACACAGTTAATCAGTAGATACAGAATGCATCCTGCAACATTGCCAGTAGCCCAACATAAGTGGATTCAATTGCTGAATTGTCATAAGATTAGACCTAAGCCACAGTATAAGCTTCATTGATCGAAGCACAGCAAGATATCCATCCAATAATATGTGTTTTAGCAAGGTTTTCCACTTGTAAAAACTTCCTGCAATTTAGCATTCATCCAATCTGTGCTATAAACACAGTGGATCAAATCTTGTATCAGTTTAAAGAACATCCCCCTCCTTAGGAAGGAAGCAGGGTACCTGGGTGCATTGTGTAAGCAGAGACACACAGGGAGTGAAGTTCACTGCCAGAGGAGGAGTGTGGAGTGTGTGGAAAATGGGCACTGAGCTTCCTGACAAGCCCTGGGAAGCCAGGGGATGAAAGAAGGGATGATGTGCTGGTGTTCCCAAAGCCATAGGTTCAGCAAAGCTGTTGTTGCCAGCTGAGCAGTTCTTACACAGAAGCACTCGCAGGGGAGAGGTCCCAAAGAGCTGCCTGGCTCTGGCTGCTGTGCAGTCCCACCCTGTCTTCCTCTGAGCATCCCTGAGTGCTGTGTGTCCCCTCACAGTGCCCTGCCCTGCCCTGGGACACTGCTGCTGCCATGCTGTGCACACTGGAGCTCTGGGAAAGGGCTGTTCCTGCCCTCACAGCCTTCCCTGTGGCTCTGGTTGTCTCTACTCACAGCCTTGGTCCCCACCTGTTGACAAGAACGTGAGATTTCAGTGGGAAACAGGGTCTAATACCACAAGAGATAAATAATGTGGGATTCCAAATTGCTCTGGGGTGAGAGGAACAGGGCTCTGGGACACCAAACAGTGCTGCCAATATCACTGGCACTTACCTGTGAATATTAAGGGCCCACACAGCCTTCAGCATGGGCACTGACTGCCCTTTGGGCTGGAGCAGAGACAGGTGCCAATATGTGATTAAATCAGAACACACCTCTCGTGACATTAGAAGTTGTTGGGCTCCTCCACACGGGGATCTCTCCATCAGCAAGACAGGCAAAAACCCCAAATGGCAGAGGTGATCTAAATGCATCCAAGGGCTTGTCCTGCTGCTCACAATGTCCATCACCTGGCACAAGTTATGAAATGACATGGCTGTGATTAGACCACAAATGAAGTGGGGATGCTGATGCCAAAGGAAGAATCTGAATTGTGGATAGAGTTTCAAAATCAGGTATCTCTTGCAGGAAGACAGTAATTTAATAGCACCTAAGGCAGCTTTTTCATTAGAAGGTTTTCTTTCTTTCGATTTTTCTCGAAGCATAACTCTTATTTGGTTCCAAATGCCTAAATGTAGAAATTTTTTTCAGTCCTTCATCTTAAACCCTTAAATGCACAGCATGCAGACTTTGGTATCAGAAAGGACTGACAGCATAATGACTTTACAAGTATGTGAGGCTTAAAATTACAACCAGTATAGTTTAATTCACTGGATATTGCTCTTGAGAATAAACTTGGGTACTGGTAAACACATTCCTGAATACAATCTCAGCTCTACAAATACCTTGTCATCTTTCCATGCAGATTAAGAAAGCCCTTTATTATATAAATGTCCCCATTTTTTTTTTCCAATTGGGACCTTACAGCAAATATATATATGTAATTCTTGGTGGTGCTTGAGGAATGAGTCATCCTTATTTCCACTGAGAATTTCCCCCAACTACTTTAGTTCCATGTAGGGAGCTGTATTATTTTGCTTAATTACATAAAGATTTCAGATCACTAAGATTTTATGTTATTAACACAAACATCAAATGATTTAAGTGAGTCCCTAGAATATCTAAGTGAAAAAATCAAAAAAAGTGCCTTAGAGGAACTGCTTCTTAAGTTTTGAAAGAGTGGGCAAATGAAAAAAAAAAGTTAGTCAAGTATTTTTCTCACAGAAAAACTAATAAAGAGAAAAGCACAGATAATTTCCTTTCCAGGTGAAGCCTCCTGTGGCTAATCTTTCACATTTTTATTTAGCCTGAAACCCCACCCTGCAAAAACATAAACAGATCTTTAAATTTATGATCTTGAGAAGTCTACCCACATGAGCTTTTGCAGGATCAAGACCTGAGAGAATGATTTCTGTTCATAAAGCACTTTTAAAGTTTTATGTGCCAAATTTTGAGAACAATCTATTTTCACCCACCCACTCTGACCTTATTTGCTCAGCAGGCACTATTTCTAGAACTGCCAGAAACCTCAACATGGCCATACATTTTGCTGTCGACTCTTGAGGAGATAAGGCCAGTGTTTTCAAATGCTTTATGCACTTAGGCAGCTGCTGGAATGGTTCCTCACAGACGTGCTGGGTATGGGGTTTTTCAGTGAATACAGATTCAGGGAAGCCCTGCATAGGTCTATTAATTCCATGATTACAGTCCTGGGACAGATTTCCTTTGAATGCAAAGTATGGCTTGCCAAGAGTCAAAGTGGGAAAAATGGCCTTAGATAAACTTTAGTAGAGCAGAAACATATGAAGAGCTCATCAGAGGGTGTCTGGTTCCCCCTCCCTGTCCTCTCTCCAGGAGAACCAGGTGGCTTTTGTCACAGTGAAAATCAATCACAGTGTTCCCTGCTCCCACCTAGTCACTGTGTGTGAAATAAACCCTATTTCTAGGGTTTAAGTAGGATAATTGGGGAAAATGTAGTTTGCTTCAGCCTATGGATAATACGCAATGTAATAATCTAGAGCAAGATCTAGATTTAAGGATTTAAAGATCCTAAATATGTGTTTGTCCAAAACTCCCTACTTTTTCTAGGAGTTCCAAGTGTGTGAGGCAAGACACTGGCCCTACACATCCCTAAACTCTACTGTAAGATATGAAAGGAATCAGTTAATCATAGACTCATAGAATATTCTGAGTTGGAAGGAACCCCCAAGGATCATCAAAGTACAACTCCTGGCCCTGCACAGGACACCCCAACAATCCCACCATGGGCCTGAGAGCATTGGCCAAGTGTTCCATGAGCTCTGGCAGGATCTGTGCTGTGACCACTGTCCTGAAGAGCCTGTTCTAGTGCCTGACAACTCCTTGGGTGAAAAACCTTTTCCTAGTGTCTAACCTAAACATCCCCTGACACAGCTTCATACACACAGCTTTGTTTTCAATACTTTGTGCTTTACTATTCAGCATCTTGAGCTTCACACCAGAAAAGCTTCTTGAATATAATTTTGCACTTTATGGTCAAAAAGAGTCAGAAGTGAGTAACTCCATGATTGATAATGTTTACAGCAATGTTCCTTCATCCATGATTGCTTTCTTCTCTTCTTCTCCTGAAAGGTGCGTTCACTGCACAAGCTGGGAGATGAATAAGACTGACAGAATTTGATTTGAAATTCAGACTAGTAGCTAGTTATTAAAGATAACAGCTTTTCTGAGCTTCTAAGTATAAGAAAACCAACTAAAAACCAACTCTGATAAGCATAGTAGTTTCCCTTGCCTTTTAAATTCAGGGGCTCTACATTGTCTTCAATGGTAATTCACTTCAAACAGGACGCTACCAAAGCCTCTGGTTAAATAAACCCTCACACCAATAGCATTCAGCTCTCAAAGTTTCCTTTATATGTACCACAAATGCCAAATTAAAAACTAAATTTTGAGCATATAGTCTGTGGGATTATTCCTACAAGTAGTCACTACAAGACTTAGCACATTTCTAGGACATACTGGCAATTACCATGACATGTCTATGACAAAAAGATATTTTGAAAATATCCTTTGTAGACCCTGATTGGGTCACTGGATGCAAAGTGGAAAGGGATATCTTGTGAGAATTCACTGAACCTTTTTTTGTTGCTGAAGCACAGGTTAGGAAATCCAGGGAGTGCTGCACGGGGCACAGCACACAGCATGACTACAGCACAGATCACAACAGGCTCCCCTTTTACAGATCAATCCCAGCTGTACTGTGAAATTTTACAAGGCTCAGGCAGACCCTCTGTGGTGCCCAGATTCATACTCTGGCAGTGTAGATACTCATGGTTTCAGTGAAATAGCTGCAAGAAAACATGGAACATGGATAACTGAGTCAAACCATTCATGTGTTGCAAGTAAAATTTTCCCCCATTGGTTTATCCTGCAGAAAGTGGGAGTGTTTGGGCTACAGCTAAAGCTGAAAAGAGAAGCGCAGAGGATTAGACAAGCTCAGTTTCAAATTCCTGGCTATCTAATTCACCAGCCCCAATTAATTTAAATATTTTAAAACCTGATTTTAAAGTATTATAAAATATTTATAGATTGTAATTACAGTTGACAGAGTTGGTTAGTTCAGACAAAAGTATCAACAGACTGAATTGGGGAGAAAACACCTCCTCTGGGGGCGTACAACTTGATAAAATATTGATGTTGAAAACCCAGGAGCCTTTCCTTTGCAACTCCTGGGAACAGATTATTTCCCAGGTGTATCCCACTATGGGGATTGGGCATTCCTTTAATGTGTAAGCAGCTCAGCAGAAGGTGCTGTGCTGGGAATCTCAGCGCAGCCCCGATCGCTCTGCAGGGCACGGCAGAAGGAGCCGCCCCGGGAGGGCTCGCAGCCACCGCGTCCTGCCAGCCCCAGCCCCGGCCCCGAGAGAGCTGCGGTTCCCATGGGGAGCAACAGCACTGAGGAGCTGCCGAGGGGCTGCCAGTGACCTGCAAGGGGGGGTGAGTGTTGGCCTGATGTCACAGGGCACTTCTCTGAGCCTCACCACAGCTTTGGGATCGGGAGGGATCTTTCCTGGTTAAGGCATTTACACCAGGAAGGAAAAGAGGACACTACCGGTCTCTTCATCCCTCAACTAGGAAATACAGGTATTTTCAAACAGGGAGTTAATCTGTAGGAACCACTGCTGGTAACTTGTCCAAAGAAAATCTACACCTCTCTTGGTGTAATTGAGCAAGAAATATACAGTGTGGGCTCTGACTTTGATGTCTTGCTGGATGAAACTTAAAAGCTATGATGGCTTAGAAGCAAACATCAACACCATGAGTTTTCAAAATAAAAAAGGATCATTCAGAAAAGCAGAGATCAAATTCCAAACATCCTTAGGTATACCTCTGATAACTCACTTGTGAAATGGACACCTGCTGCTGCTGAGACTCTGCTGGATGCCCAACAATTCAAAACTCTGCTGAAAGCTTGCACCATAAAGGTGGGAGCAGTGGACAAAGTCTCATCAGCAACAACAAATAGTTGTCCAAATATTACATCATAGGCACCATTATAAGAACATGGAAAAGAGGAATGGCTTTAGTGGAGATATAAATAATGCAGACTGACACGAACATATAGGCTGTGTGAGCTGAGAGAGGCTGGTTCTCTGGACAAAACAGAAGTTATTTGCAAAAGGGCAGAGGACTATGGATTATAAAATAAGTGTTGAAAAGCTGGTACTCCATAAATATGGTAAGAGTAGTTTATCTGCAAGAGGATTCAAAGACCAAAGAGAATTTCAGATGCTTAGATGAATGTATTCCTGAAATTCTGCTACTCAGCTGTGGCTTCCCTCAGTGCCAAAATTGAAAGCAGAGACCTGATTTATTTATCAATAAATCCACAGTCTAATTGAACATACAGAAAAAAAAATAGTGCCGGAGGATAGTTAAAGAAATATTAAACTACCCCCCAGTGTTTGCTGAATCTGCCACTTTTGTCCCAGCAAATTTCACTGTGTTGGGACAGCAATGTGTGGGGAATGAGCTTCCTCAGTGCAGGGGAGGAATCTGCAGGAGCCACTCTCTTGCTTTCCTCTGTTGCTGCCTTTACACACGCCCTGGGCTCCATTCTGGGATTCCTCTGTCTCAATCCACAGCTGGTGCTAGACAAGAACGTGGGAATGCTGGCCACGATGTTCAGAGAGACCCCTTGGTGTGTTCCTTTCAGCTCCAAATGAGTTCCTGCTGGTGCATCTCTCCCTGGACTCTGCAAAAGCAGAGAGAAGAAAAAAAGAACCACAGCTTCCCCTCTCTTCCAGGAGATACAATAGAGGCTCTTAAAGGATGAGTAGCAGAATAGTTATTGCTATTTCCCAATTCTGCCTTCCCCACCTTCAGCATCCTCCTTCTTTGTTTAAGTCCTGTAGTTCTGTTAAAACACAGCTGGATCTGGAATAATCAGAATCAGCAAAGCAGATACTGACTTGTTTTACTCACCTCTGATCTTGGCAATGCCAAGATCCACTTTCTCAAGTTTCTTTTTTGCATTTTTTTGTTGATTGATAGTATGTTTGTTTTTTATTAAAATTTGTGTGTGTGAGTGCAACAAAACTGCAATTACAGCATTTCAGGAGCTGAGGTAGGGCTGGCAAGGAGCTTAGAGGATGTTTGGTGTAGTCCACCTCTACTGAGGAATGTGGATCAAATATACCCCAACAAGGCTGACAGCTCTTTTATCTAATCTGGTTTTTAAGACCCCAAGTAATAGAGATTCCACAGACACTCTAGCAGCCTGTTCCAGTGTTTACCTAGGTTTATAGTTAGAAAGATAACCCAAATCTCCTCTCTTTGAAATTAAAGCAATATTTCCTGCCCTAACCTCAGAGGATAATGGATTACTATCTCCTTTTAGTAGCTTCTTATACCCTGAAAGTCTGTTATCAAACCCCCCTCAGTTGTGTACAGGAAACAAACTCAGTTTCTCCAACCTTTTCTCATAGTTTATAGGTTTCTATTTATTCCTGTTCCTGTCCAGTGGGACTGAACCTTTTATTTAAAAATATGGTACTTGAACCACATTCTGGGTAAACTGGTAAACCTCCAATAGTTCTGAGCACAGCACAGTAATGATGTTTGACATGTTACAAGCTGTGCCACTGTTAGTACATTTTACAAGATTTGCTTTCTTAGGAGTACATCTCACTTCTCATTTACTGTGGATGTTATCACCTCCAGATCTTCCAGGCTTCTCCTGCCTTTTTGGTGTGTGGAGATTTGGCTTCTCCTGCCTATATATAGCTTCCTTTATTTCACTTGAGTGAATGTGACCTTGTTAAATTGGAATAATTTCCTTGGTTTACCAAGAGCACTAGTTCTAATTGTGGTGCTCTAGTATTTTCAGTTCCTTCCAAAATGCTGTCCTTTACAAATGTTATAATATCTAATTTATTCTTTCCAGTTATAACCTGCTTAAAGTTAGGCTGAGAAATACATGGTTTCTTGAGAGTTCCTTTTTCCATTTTCTTGAAAGCAGGTACTATATTTGCCCTCCTCTGGTTTTCTGGGACTTGACCTATCCTCCACAGGTTCTGAGAGATGATAACTAATAATTATGAAATTGCACTGGTTAATTCCTTAACTGCTTTAGGGGAACAGGTCTTGCTGTCTACAATACATGTAACTTAACTAAATCATCTCTAATTCTTTCTCTATTCTAGTTCACACTCCATTGCCCTGTTAAACAAAATTATCAAGTTACAATTAACCTTTTTTGAGGTAAGACCCAAAGATAGCACTTCAGGATTGAGCAAAATTGCCACTGCACACTCTTGGCTCCCTTCCCCCTTCAAAGAAAATCCCACAAAGCTTTTGAGAGGGAGAATTAGCAAAAGGTAAAGTGAGAAAATAGCAAAAGCTGTTATGGCAACTTGAACTCTTCCCTGTTTATCTCTTTGTGTTGTCTGCTAGACTTCCCCCTTTGTTCTAATTAATTGGCAAACTCCTGCTAAAGTCATTCATTTCTCAAAACTTATTTATTTTGCCTCACAACATTTATTTGCACAGCACTACTGTTGTGTACAAAGATTACTCTTTAATGAAGTTCAGAACACCCTTGCACAGCATGCAATTCTGTTCAGTCCAAAGAATACAATACACCATATACCGAGTCTGTAACTTAAATTAATCTTATTTGCTTTTACTCTGCTTGATTACCCTTTATGTGCTTTCTTAAAGTCATGTGATTTTCACTTTTTATTTTGACTATTTTAATTACTTGCTTCCATAATATATTTACAAAGATATTCTGCAGCTCTTTTCAAAGCAGTTTGCATTAACTAACTGGAATAGATCTGCTGTTGCAATAACAAAATTAAAAGAATACAATCGTTTTAGATCTCAAGTATGTATTTAAATAAAAACGAGTCAAAACCTTTAAGTCCATACTTTAAAAATTGGGACATCAGATAAAATGTTGGCATTGTTTAAGCATGTCTGGATGTGACCATACCCCATGTGAAGGTCTGTTTTAGAGGCTATCAGGGCTGCAGCCACACAAAGCACAGCAGGAAGATACATCTGTATATTCCTGGAGAACAAATACAGACGGCTATTGGCAGTGCTGATCTGAACCTCCACCCAGGTTTGATCTTCAGAGTTGGCTTACAGACATAACAGAAAATAAACCTACAGGACTCTGAGGGGAGGAAGCATCACCTGCAGTAAGTCTGAGATCTGTAACCTTGGCAGAGGCAGAAGACATCAGGACTGAGCCGTTCAGACCTGGTGCAGTCAGTCCCGGGCCCTGCTGGAGCAGCACCGAGCCCAGTGTGCCTGGGCCAGGGGCAAATAACAACGGAGATGGCTCCGGACTGGCTTCAGCAGCTTGCAAAGCCTCCAGCACGTCCTGGCATTCGGTCAATCGCTTAAATCAGCTGCTGGCAATGCCCAAAGCAGCCAGGATAAGCTGTGGTAACTCTGTGCTCCCAGGGCAGGCAGAGCACAAGGCAGGAGGCTCAGGCAGAGCTCTGAAACACGGCCCGGCACAGGCTGAGGCTCAGGCTCAAGCGGAGCACAGCCCGGCACAGGCTGAGGCTCAGAGCACAGCCCGGCACAGGCTGAGGCTCAGACAGAGCACAGCCCGGCACAGGCTGAGGCTCAGACAGGGCACAGCCCGGCACAGGCTGAGGCTCAGACAGGGCATAGCCCGGCACAGGCTGAGGATCCGCACCAGGTGCTGCCCTGGGAGCTGCCCCAACCCTTCTGCAGGGCCTTTGACCTCCAACTGACACAGAGCCAACACAGAGGAGTCTGGAGGGAGTGCAGCTGCTGGGAATGCCATAGAGACTCTTGCTGGTCAAAGGAATTCACCTTCTGTACTCTGACTGTCCTGGTTATTTCCCTGAGGACAGCGAGTGTGTGCAAAGTCACAAGGGGAAAAGAGATGAAGCTGTGTTTTGGATCTTATCGTTGTTATTTAAGTGACCGGTTAAGCCCGAGTCTGTCAGTGATAGATAGAAATAACACCTGCCTGATCTGAAAACAGGAGCCTTGGTGACTTTACCATACACTGCAGATAAGCAATATCTTGCCTGGTCACAGATGCCCGTGTTAATACTGCTATTGCTGCCAGTGTCTGAGGGGCAGCTGCCTCCATCTGCACATCCAACAGAAGCACAGATGCCACTGGTACCTCTGCTTGCTCGATAAAGCCAGCCAGTAATATCAGCAGACCCCAAGCCAGCTTTATTTAACCAGCATGGGCACTGGTGAAATGTGGGCATGCAGAGCTGCTCTTACACACACTGACAGTGACGCTGTCAAGTGCTCAGTTAAGGGTGGGGATGGCTGCTGCCAAATATTTCACATGCGGAAAGAAAGCCAAGTTATTTATCTCATTTTATTTACAGTAATAGGGGATTGTTGAACAGCATGTAAGTGCACTACAATAAAATCGATAGAGAATATTAAAAGCAAAAATAAAGATCAGCCAATATAAAGAAACTACTAACTTGAATGAAAGGATCTAAGAGGAGGGCACACTGAACAGCTCAGGGAACCCAACCCACCAAAACAAAAGAGAATGATTCCCAGGTTTGATTAGATAAATCCTCAGCCTTTCACTAAAACAAAATGCCCTTGACATGATGGTTTCTCTGAAGCCTCTAAAGAGAAATTTTTTTTTAGCATGCTTGGAAAATTTTCATCATCAAAGACCTGAAAATACATAATCTCTACTTGGTCTGATCTCAGGTGACAAATTCCAGAAACTGCACTGACACTGCATGACTGGAAGCAAAAGGGAGCATCTAACAATTCAGAAGTCACTCTGTCTATCCTAAGGTCAATATGAGTTTTGCCATTGGTCTTAAAATAGTGGCAGAAATTCTTACCCCATGCAGAGGGATGCTGGATTGCTTTCCTTTCAGATATAAGCAATAGATGGCTGGTACTCTAAGCATGACTAAAAGGTTTCTCTTTGGTAAATATACTCAGATTTTCAGACAAAGTTTAATGGGCAAAGCTCAAGTCTGACTGGAAAAGCTGTTTTCTGGATCACTGACCCAAGTAAGTCCAGTTCACGAATGATCTATGTGATAATGTACCAAAAAATTGTTTCAAAAAAACAAAGTTGTGTGTGCTCTCAAGCTGATTTCTGCTGCTTTAACTGGACTTTGAATGATCTATCAAACACAGCCTCCCATTAGTGGAGGTTACAGCAAAAGCCACCACTGTCCTTTGCTGAAAGCCCCAGCAGCAATTGCCTGAGCCCCTCAGGGTGTTTGTGAGGGCTGCATTAAAGGAGCTCCCTCAGCTCTTCCTGCTGCCACTGCAGCACGGGATTAGAGACAGCACCTGGCTTCTTTGAACCAAAGACTATGGAAAATGGGGAGAACAATATAAAGAGGAAAATTTGTAAGTAAGTTGAAATTTTTTTACCTGAGAGTGTACTTGATCCAAAACAATCCTTTTGTTTGAACATGTGACCCCCCCCCCGAAAGTTTCTGAGCTTTTCTCAAAGGTAGAAACTTTGAACTTATCATTGTTCAATAGTGGCTGGTTTTTAACTGTTCTTTCCTTCATTCCTTTCTGCCATAGAATGTCTTAAAATGAATGATTTGATGGTTCCATTCTTTATTTCTCAATTTTTCTATTTCACTATTATTAATTTGTCTTGTACTGCTGCTTTTCGAATTTTTCCCTGTCTGGTAAAGTTAAAGGACAGAATAAAATATTAAAAATAACTATGTCAATCTCTTGGCTGGTAACCAAAGGGTTACAAATATTTTCAGTTGCACATTCCAGCTCCACAGATCCCCAATTATTGTCCAGGTAATTGTATTGAAAGTGGTTCACATTCCTATTCATAACTGCTAGACCCCAAAAAACCCAGAGAGTAGTGAAAAATACTGTGGTCATTTCTCATACTGAGAGTGGCCTCTGCAATAGAGAATGAGAGGCAGGAGGGGAAAGGTCCAATGAGGAAATAATAAAAATCGGCATCAGAAAGTTTTTATTAAAGCTGTAAATTAATATTTGCATAGAAGAGAGAAAGTTTTAAAATATGAACACACAAACACTTGTGCATTTAATGGAATGCTTCGATTCCCTATTGTAGTTCAGCTAAAAATTCTATGCCACAGAAAGCAGTAATTATTTCAGCTTTGCATATTGTAAACCTGGTCACTGTCATTCTTTCTTTGCCTCCACATGCCTCAATGCCACATTTTCTACAATCGTGGGGAGATTGCCTTGGCTCTCACTCAGCTGGCTCAGCTAATGCAATTCACAGGCCTTCAAATGTAAGCTTGTAAACTATTTAGTTCTTTTTCTCTCTAACAGCTTGTCTATTAACAGCTCATTGAATGGAGGAGGGAGAAGAAGCTAGTGAGACCTCTCTTGGTATTGTTCAGCAGTGACCCTGGCTCTCCCGGATTGGTGGCCAGCGCTCACTGAGCAGCGTTTGTCAGTACACGTTGTTTTGCCGGATAATGGTGCATTGTGCGAGCAGCCGTCTGGATTAGTAGCAGGTAACAATCAACTGGGAAAGTAAGTCTCCTGTGTGATATGGTAAGGTCATAAGAACGATGTATAAAAATCCAAGGGAATGCTCGTTAGGGTGGCCTGAGAACTGCAAGGAAACCTGTGCCGTCTTGAGAGATCTTTGTCCGAACTTCCCTCTGTGCAGTGCTCAGGACCCTCGTCACTGCTGTGTCCTCCGGCTTGGGATGGACTCGGGGAATGAGGATGGTTCACTGCTGCAGGATTTTCAGGCTGTGTGCCCACTGCTCATGGCCTGAACTTACTGAAGGTGGGTTTTGTCAGGATAGCAGGACCATTAAATCCTGGGACAGGAGCGCCAGAGCCTGCCCACACCGCGGCCCGTTATTGCTGCAGCTGCATGACAGAAGGCTGTGCAATGCACGGCAATGGGAAATGTGCTGCACACAGGCCTGGCTCCTGCTCCAGCACTGTTGTTCCGCTGTCGCTGTGCCGAGATTCTGCCTTGCCGTGTCACACAATGAGCCTGCCACACCCTCTGCTTTCCTAATGGGTTGCTCAAAATCTCTGGTATTTTATTACTGATGGCCGAGATTTCTTTAACTTTTCTTAGTGTTCTACATGGCATTACCAGGCAAGTTGGTGGCTCCGTGTTCAATAAAGAGAACCAAGCTTGGGCACAGATTTCTCCCCCCTAAAAACCCCGATCCGCCGTACTTACAGAACTCCCCGTTCTGTTACAGAAACACCGTGTTTCCAGCTTTGTTTTTTTGCTGTGCTAAGTGTTGCAGATCTCGTGTTATCTCCCAGACAGACTGACAAGGCGGCAGCACGGAGAAATCAGGTTTCCAAGGAGTGATTTATGAGACGCGAACTTGGCCGAGCGCGCATTGCGACTCCCCCGTGTGGCTCGAAGCCGCCTCCGGCTCAGCCCGTCGGGCCGGGGCTTCCAGGGCTCACCCCCGGCAGCGGCCCCGGGAACCCTCCCGTGCTCAGAAGTGGCCATCGGTTTGCAATTAATATTGACCCCGTGACAATAATGACATTCTGTTTTGTTTCTGCTACAGGGGGGAAAAAAAAAAAAGGTGTATTATTTTATTGTGATGCTTTGGGAGGAATTATGAGGTCTCATATTTCTTTGCTATGAATTCATCTTCACAATTTAATTCTCAGTTTCCTTTTTCCCAATCAATGTGTCTTAAGATGATACATTTAATAGATCTGAAATCTACTTGGACATCATTAGTTTTTTTAAAACTGGCATTATAAATTTGTGTAGACTAACACAACAGTTCAAGGTTCTAAACACACATTGTACCCCTTTTCAGGTCACTTATGATAATCATTCCCCCTTTTTGGCTTAGCTATGAAAGCCAATCCAGAATTGAGTATTTTTACCCAAAAACCACAAAAAATTTTTACAGTTTCTACTACTATCTTTTGTAAGTCTTATGTATATTTTCTTGGGCATGGGCTAGAGGAAGCAATTGTTTTCTTCCAAATTAAAGGGTTTGACTCTGCCCCATGTTACACTGTCTCAAATTATCTGTCATCTGCATGAAGAGGGGTTAGACTTACACCAGCATAGACAAAGGCAGAATTGGGCCCAAAGTGTTTATTGTTTTCAGGAACTTGGCATCCTCCCATTCCGCTGAAACCAACATAAATAAAGAAATGCAGAAATTCTAAAATGTTTCAAAGTCTCCAACACTGTAGCTGTGAGCAGGGTGCACTGTAACTACCAGACCTTGATGGCACAAAGATGTGCATGGTGAACATGAAATCTGGGGAGAAAAGATAAGGGCACAGCCTTGCCACACTCCCAAAGTAGCAAAACACTGTAGAAAGTTAACAACTGTATTTTTGTGGTATTTGGTCACATCCCTCCTTGCACTGGCAAAACTTTAACTTGGACCCGAGTAGGGGCAGTTCCAGGAAAGTGAATGCCCAGTGGAGTTGTGCCCAGCTGCACTGGATCTGTATTTGATGACAATTGAAAAGATGAATGAAAATCATTGCGGTTGCATTAGGGATGTAAACTGTCAGGGATTTGGATTACTGCTTATTCAACTTTCTGGATGGTATCTTTACTCTTCCAAGAAATCCTTTTTAGTCCAGGCATCAAGAGGAGACAGGATGAACTCCAAGCACGAAACTGGAGTTTGCAGACAAGTAGTTCATGCTCCTGACACTGGAGAATAAGGGAATGGAAAACAAAAGTAGAGAAAACAAAGGATACTTTGTGGATGTGCTGTACTGCCAAACCTCAGTGGCCTGGATAGATTGTTGCTGTTTTTTATCTCCATCGGTGCTTATGGGTATATATTGATCTGAATAACTCATGTCTGAGGGGTCACTGGGGCATCTGATTTTATCCCTTTCTTTGGGAGGTTTATTAATATTGACACTTCTTCATTTAATTGGGGCACTGACTATGGAATCCCTTTTTAATGGAATCATATTAGCTAATGTACTGCCTGTCCACACTCAAATCCAGAGTGCTTTACACAAGCCTATATTTGAGTAAGTGCTAATGTTTTGAGAAAAAAAAAACCCTCATACACCAAAAACACAGATATCTGAAACCAGAGAGGAATAGCAAAGACAGAACTGTGCTGTAATCTGCAATCTCATTTCTCTGCTGTAACACAGGGACCCAAAATAAATTAAGAGTTACTTTTCCCGTACCTCAGAAGTGTTATTTCTTTCCTTGTTCTGTCAAGGCCATTCCTCCCCCCACCCTCCCACCAGGGGCTGCATTAGTTTCTGGAATGTAATTATTCACATCTGTACAAGCTCTTGTAAGACATTACCAACTGAAAAAGATAGCCAGAACATACAAGTTTGCACATCATCTTATTCCTGCAGTCAGAGAGAGTGTATCTCGGAGTGAATATGGGTATGGCAAATGTTCCTCTTTAACTTTCTCTTCGTTCCTTAAACAGATTGGGAGTCTGCTCCTACCATTTATAGAACAGATTTTTGTTTCTTGAAAGTGCTCTTCTGGGATTGACTAGGGAAGTGTTTTTTGCAGTCTGCTTGATTGGTCTTCATAGTGGAGCAATTTTGGGGGCCTGGCTTTGGACACCATTTGCAGTGGGTTTACAGCAGAAGGTCATGTGCTGTTACAGAGTCATTATTGCCTCTCCCCTTGGGACCACAGCCCACCTGTGTCCTTACTCTTCACCAGTAGCTTCTGACACATCTTTCTGACATCCATTCAGGACAGCAGGAGCACATCACACTAACTTCTTTGGCAGAAATCAGCAGTGGACTGAAAGAGGGGAAAGGAAGAGCAGAAATTCCACTTTCAATGAATTTATTAATTCTCACCAATTCTGTGAATGTTATCAATGATGTTTTGGCTGTAATGCATGAAGCCTTTAAAAGAGTAGGTATCTCATTATGACACTGGCTTTGTGGAGTCCAGGAAGACAAGGGGGCTGGAAGGGGAGTTTACTAAAGACAAGAAGATTGCTCATGGTAACTGTGTCTGTAACATGTCTAGATCCAGCACACCACACCCCTGCTGCTTCTTACAGCAGCTTTTATTCAGCCTGAGTTCACACTGCCTGCAAACCCTGCCTGTCCTTGAGTCAACTTCACTGTGTAGTGAAACTCAACAGTTGCAGTTATCTCCCTGGCAAGCTGCAGGGTAGTGGAAAAAACATCGAGCATGGATAGAGCCTTCTCACTCAAATAATTTCTGCTTTTCTGCAGCTGAGGATCCCAAGACTTTCATTGAAAATATTATTGAAATCTATAAACAATATTTGCACCAATAATGGAAGATCCTAAATCTGCTGTCTCATTAGTTTCCACCTTAAATTCTGCCAAGTAATTCCCATTGAGTCACAGACATGATCACAGACAAGCAGGACAGAAAACTGGGTCTTTCATCTCATCCCTCAGCTCTAGTCATGAACATGCTTGCTCTGCTCACTGCCACACTGATGACAGATTTTTTTATTCTTCTTTTAACAGGAGAGGATTTGTGAATTAAACACATACTCACAGCCCTAGCAAGGTCGTCCCACAGGACTCTGAACTACAGCTGCTTTTGAAAGAGAAACTCACTGTTGATCAGCCCAACCCTCCACACACACTTTTACAAACACAGCCATTTTGAGGCCATTTCGGGAGACAAAAGAACTGTTTGACTTCAAGGTTAATTCGAAGTTTTCAAGTAGGCATCTCAGGATGTGACCAAGTGTCTGTTCTGAATGATTTAGCCTAAGGCTGCCCTAAGGTGGTAGTTCCTTTTTTAGAACACAAGAAAATAAATGTATTGGTCTTCCAAAAAAGCCTTGTGCAAACCCTGTGGGACTTCCCAGCCAGGACATCTTGGGAGTATCTCTCAAGTCAGTGCTCATTCCTGTCATGCTGGTTGAGCTGTAGATGTGCAGCCTGTACTACTTGCAGCAATCTCTGACCCTCAGCCTGTGTCTTCAGCCAGAGTTTGCATCACCCATTAACATTTTTCATACCTTTTGCTTTACCTGCATCTCTGATTTCATTTATTTTTATGTCTTCGTAAATCAAACAACACAGCTCATTGCTATGATTATATTGAAATAAAGCCCTCACTTTTATCACAGCACTTTGCTTGCCCTCCACCTCTGGTTCTCAGCAGGTTCTCAGATGCCTTGTTAAGACCTTCAAAGCCTCACAGCACACTCTGAGAAGAATGCATCTGTCCTGAGGCTACGAGAAACTAATTCTGCAGTAGTATAATTTATGAAACTACAAGTTCAGCATCCTTTTTTTCCTTTCCATGCAAAGCTGAACAGGAACTAGGACTGCTGAATTAACCTGGAAGTTTATACGTCACATTAGTTATAATCTGAACTGTAGCTGCTCCTTCGTACTTCATGTTGAATTATCCTTTCAGGCCTAAATCCTCACCTGGTCTTTTCCCCACAGGTTAACCATTCCAGTGAGGCTGGCTGTAAATCAAGGGAAATTCATCCCTTTCTTTCTAGACACAAAAAGAGGTGTAACTTTGTGTATCTGACTTTTTCCTTTGATTTTTATTCCTCCAATCCTTTACATAGTCATTATAGATGTTAAGAAGCCTGTTTTGGAAATGATTAATGCTATTAATAATTTTCTAATTCAATAAAACCTCTCATCTTTGAACTCCTTGCAATATTTTTCTGCTTTCTTCAGCTTTTCACTAATTCAAACATATGACAAATACAACTCTTGGTTTCAGTTTTCTATTATTTCTTACGTCTGATCAAATAAATTAACAGACTTTCATTTCTTTCCCAGGAGTCATGCCCATATGTTGATGAAGGCAGCATAAAAATATTACTTGTTCAAACAGGAGGGGGGAAAAAAAGGATAGAAGTTATCTTTTATTCACTGTTCCAAGCAAACCTGGGCTGCTGGTCCCATTCCTCTCACCTTCACAGCACCTGCCCTGCTAACCATAAATATTGCAAGATTTGCAGAGCATCCATTGGTCTGGTTTAGCAGCACTGGGTTATAATGTCCCCTTCCAATCCCTTCAATACAATAGCAGTTATTTTAATCACGCCACAGCACTTCAGTCACTGGGAAGAATCAGCTGTCCTATCTAATGTGGCTGCTCTGCAGTCAGGAGGCCCCAGCCCAGCAGAGCAGCATCCTGCTAATGCAGTTTGCTGTGTTTGGGTAGTTAAGGATCCGTCTGCAGGCCAATTTGTACCTGTGTATTGTTGATAGACAGCGTGCCTCGGGCACAGAGATACTGCATGCAGGAAATGGATTCTCATTTAACCGTGTTTAATTTTGTTCTCTGCATCTCCATCATCCATCTTTCCATTTCTCTGCCCACCCAAATTGCTAATGCGAAACAAAGCTACTCCTGCCACCACTGCTCCTAAACTGATGTGTGACGATGCAATGATTGATTTCCCACTCCAGGAAAGTGGGTCATTGTACATGTTGTACCACAGCAGCCTGAACCAAGCTGGTCATGCTGACATTGGGCTTTTACAGATTTGTTTTAAGAAGTTCAGACCTGAGGCGACTACTGTGAATATCCAGCCCGAACACCTCCGGTTTTTGATGGGAGCACTGCCATCCTAAATTCTTCCTCAGCAGCTTAGAGAGATCTGAAGTCATCTGTGCTCCTCAGGAGACAGTACTCTGATTATGCATTTTATATCTTACTTTCATGTTTGCACTGAGAATGGAAAATGCAAAATTCCTCCAATTCCAAGACATGGGTCCAGTTTCAGGTTTGTTATTTTCCAGGAGAGAAAACCCTAAACTAATTAAATATGTTTTAAATACAAAATGGTGCAATTAACAGCTTTTGCAAAGGGTTTTGAATTAGTGAGAAAAATACTAATTCAAACTGCTCTTTGAAAAAAATCCACTGCTTTTACTCTTCTTTTGTGAGATTGCAATAGTGTGTAATAACTTTTCTCATGTAATGAGACCTGTTGAAACTCACTTTTAGATTGAAACACTTTAAGATTGCCTCTTATGATACCAGGGAGACATCATTTGAAGAGGCAAGTCTCAGTATTGGTTTAGAACCTGCCTCCCTATCTGCTGAAATAGAACAGCAAAGCTGGAATCAATTGCTGAAAGGGGAATATTTTGCAGGTTTTTCTGAACAGCCCAATAAGTAACTGAGCCCAGATGTCACGGCGCAATCCAAAAGGTCAAAGCAGGTGGGGATTTGGTTTTGATTTTCATAGGAACAAAAAAAAAATCAGGAAAATTTAGCTCTTAGAATTGTATCTTTGTTTTTATGAGAGTTGAAACCAATCTTCAAACCCCACCTGTTCTGGGAAATGATTTAATGAACAAGTTGGATAAGACCTTTCTCCAGGGCCTATACATTTTTGCTCTGCTTTAGACAAATCTTTACACAAGTAACTTCTCTAATTTTTGCTCACCCCAATAGGTGGTGTCCTCAAGGGCAGAGAACATCTAATCAGCTCCTTAAATCCTTACACTTGAAAAATCCCTACTGGGATAAACAGTTTTGTCCAATAAGGACTGCCCTTTCAACTTCCAACTGTGATTTTTGGCAGTCATGACCTGGTATGTGGAGAGAAAGTCAAAGGAAAGCCCACAAATGCCTCCTGATGAGGGGCCCTTTGGATGCAGCATAATCCTGGTTTGGCACCTAGTGCAGAGTGGGGTGAACTTGGAAGGACACAAAGGAACTTGCAGGCAGTGGTGAGTACCTGAGGGCTCTGCTCTCGTGACCCCTAAGCTGAGGAAGGGGCAGAGAAAATCACTGCCATTCCACAAATGACTTCTGAATTTTCCTACTCTGTTCCTCCTCCTGCCGCCCATCTCCTCTCCTCTGGAAACACCATGAATGTGGAAGGTTTGCAGGTGAGCAAAGAGGAGCATAGCAAATGAGAGAACCAGAGCTGAGCACACCACTCAATGATAAAACCGGCCAAACCCTTTCCTTTCTGAAACAGAATCCCCAGAATGGATGTAATTAACAAAGAAACAGACAAAAACTACCTCTGAATGAAATTTAAGCATCAGCAGACCACAGCACAGCCAGGAAACACCGAATACAATCAACCATCCCTTCATCCTGAATTCACACCATTTTCTGCTTCTGTTTCCTGTGCAAAATTATCACTCACTCAGAAACTGCTGCCCGGGGGGGTTGTGGATGCAGAGTGGATTGGGACAGCCTTCATCTGACTTTGCAGGAACACCAAACAATTATCTCATTTTGAGGTGGCTCTCTGGAAACATGCAGTATAATGCCCAATATTGGGGGAAAACTAGCAATTTTGTGGGATGCTTCCAGCAACACCCAGAATGATGTGTATTACTGGGGGAGGAAAATCTATGTGATTCTAGGGGTAGTGGGGGTGGAGGTGTCTCTTGCAGTACCCAAAAAGACACATACCACGGGAGGAGAAAAAAAAGCTGTATGATTTCAATGAGGGTTTCTGGAAACACCCAGCACAGCACTGAGCTGTGTGATTCTGTGGGGGACCACAGAGTCATACAGGGTATCGAAGGGGATGGGAAACTGCGTGATTTTGGGGCGGGGAGGGGTCAGACCCCTCTGACAGTACCCCAAGTTATGCACACAAGTGGGGGGGGACCACGAGGGACAGGGCTACCCATCACCAGTCTGCGCCCCCCGCGCAGCACGCACCGGGGGGCGGCATAATGACACAAGTAACTTTAAGCAGACACCGCCGGGGCGAGAGCGCGGAACCCGAAATTGCAAACGGAGAATTTCCGCGGCTCGGCGACATCCCGTCCCCACCCCCCGCCGCTGCCGGCGGCGTCCCCCCCAATACACGCACACAGGCGGCGGGGCGGGAGCGGGAGCGTGCGCGGGTACGGGAGCGTGCACACGAGCGCGCCCCCGCCCCGCCGCCGCGGCCGCTTTAAGGGCNTTTTTTCTCCCTCCCCCTGTGTGTTAATTATTTTAGCCCCTTTCCCCTTTCGATGTGCGGCTTTGGACATGCGGAGGCTACTGCAACCGTGTTGGTGGATCTTTTTCTTGAAAATCACCAGCTCCGTGCTCCATGATGTGGTGTGCTTCCCCGGTGAGTGAGCGCGGCGGCTGGGGGGGCTCCCGGTGCCTGCTCCACACGTGTCCGCGACCCTCGGAGGGAGCCGGCGGGGCACCCCGCCAGTGCGGAGGATGCGCCAAGGACCGCGGGGCCCCTTTGCCGGGGCGGCCCCAGCGCTGGGTGTCCTCCCGCTCCACAGCACTCTCCCGGCTGCGGGCAGCGCTGCCCGCGAGTGGGGCCGTGAGCGGAGCACGGGCTCGGCTCCGCGCTCCCGGCGCGGTGTCCCCTGTCTCCGGTGCATTGCAGCGCCCGGCGGCGTGGGGCGGGAGCAGGGGGCTCCTTGTGCGCTGCTCTTCTTTCGTGGGGCTGCCTGGAGGTCTCTTTGTGCTGCGGGACCGCCGCTCGGCGCCCCGAGAGGCAGCGTGACTCCGCGCTCCCACCCCGCGTCGCAGCCCCCCGGTCCCCCGGCAGAAACTTGGCGGGTCCTGCCCTCCCCTCCCCACCCCACTCGTGTCCGCGGTGGGGGTCTCGCCGTGCCGCGTGCTGACCTTGGCAGGGCGGGGGGGGCGCCCGCTCCGCACCGCGGCTCGATCTGTGCAGCCAGCACCGCGCACCCGCGGGAGAGGGGTTCCGCGGGCGGGGGGCACTAGGCGACCACCGTGCAGTTCTCCCCCACT